>CALNHX010004228.1:0-132141 GCA_940337035.1 Agriotes lineatus | reverse complement strand
GGAAGAAGGCTTTGAAGAACGGACAAAATGACGAAAGCTTTTTAATGAGACTAAGGCATATCAAGGGCTGTAACCTCGGAAGAAGTTAAGACATTTTTCTTTAATAACTTTCTTCAGACTCAGATCTCGCAATAATAGTCGTCAGGCTAATAAGAATATAAGAGCCCAAAAACATAATATGTATTCGTATTGCGCATAATGTTATACCTACTGAAGTGTTTGTTATCCATATTAAAATTCCCTTCTATTGTCAAAAAATTATAGTCTCTACTTGTAATACGTTGTATTTATGCCAATAAAGCATATACTGTTTGTTTAACAGTTGCTTCGTTTAATGAGGTAACGCGTTTAAAGTGAAAGAAGTGTGTGACAAATAATTTCGTACCTCAACTTCTTAACTCCGTGGCGAAACGAATTCAAGCTGTTATTGATTCTAAAGGGGACGTAACACAGTTATAAACTATAATTTTGAGACTATTTTGTTTTATAAAATTACAATAAGAATTCATATGTGTTATATAAATATATACGTTATTAAAACATACTACTAGTTTGTGATACTATACTGCTCCTATATGTAATGGTGTATGTTTTACGCCAATATGGTAGAGAAACTGTTGTTGTCTTAAATATTTACTTTCCGACTTATTAAATTCGTACCGCGGTACGAATACATATGTGATTGGGATCGTATTTATTTATTCCTTTATTTGTAACAATGATAATACAATGACCAGTTACTCGAACATTTTACTACTGTAAAACATTGGTTTCGTTAACTATTGAATAAGCCTTATTAATAGTTAATCAATTATTACTTTTAACATGGTTACCTATGTAATTCACTGTAGTTTATGTTGAAGTTGTTTTTATCCTTAAAATTAAGGTGTTTTGCCTTTACTATTTGTTACAATACGATTGAAATTAAATTTTTACTGTGGATCAACAATAATTGGCACTGCATTTTTCGCCTATTTTGCTGTAAATCTGGATTTACGAGGAATGTATTTTTGCCTTCAAAATTTCGCGTACGCAGTTTAGGAAATCTTACTTTTGCTTCTAAAGCTACACAACGTACAAGACTTCTCCCGACAAAACTGTCGTCACAGGGGCAATCTTGGTCTTGTTGTCGGATTTCTTTGGAATATAGTAGTTTTTTTCCATTCTTGAAGCAAAATATCCACTGGCCGCCCACGATCTGAGATAGGATTTTAATTTATTTCCACGTGGGCATTACTATCGAGTTTCTTTTCAAGGCTTTTTACCCTTTTCCGATCTTCTCGTTTTCACTTCACACTCGTTTTGGTTCGTCATGTCGCTGATGTGTTGGCAATTGTACGTTACTGCTTTGAGGTGTCTGCGTGAAAGCGAGGTTCCAGTATTCGTTGCTAAGGGAAGAACCCACAAACGCGTAAAATACCTGATTGTACTGTAAGATTATATACCAGTTATGGTATATTCGAGACCAAGAAAAAACACAAGTTGACCAAGTATATTCAGCTTTTTTAAACAATATTCTTTGTTCGCTGGCGTCGTACTGGCACCCCAGTGTGAAGCGATCGCAACAGTACCTTATATGTATGATGACTACTCGTCACTCACTATGCCACCGTTTTCCATTTCTTCTTTTGCTGTGTAAGCCTCTCGATTCTGTACTACGTTTTTATTTGTAACAGGGATAGTAAGGGATTAACCAGATCATATACAGTCATATGGGTTATTCGGCGATTATAGAGAAGATTGTGTGTTGAAATAGTCGATAATATTATTAATTCTTTGTATGAAAGTGCTGCGTACGAAGAGGCACTTTCGATGACCGTATCCGCGAGTCAACTTAATTTGTAGTTTTGTTTGAGTGAAGTCAGACCTTTTGTTTACATGGTTTTCTGTACTATTCGTGCACCGAATTTATTATATTAACTAACATGTTAACAATTTATTTTCTGCTTTTGTTTTGTGTTCACGGACCGGACGTTACGTATGTCTTTCGGTGCTATTTTAATGTCTTGCTTTGCTTTATTGTCGTAGTTATGAATATTGTTGATGTTTTACACTAACCGCTGTTGTTTCTTGGCTTTTGATATTTGTTAGCTCCTCATAGCTTGTCTTTCGTCGCAGCTCATCTGTTCGGTGTGAGTCGGTGGAGCATATTACGGTAAGTTGTTAAACACAGTGTCCTTATCTGGAAGGTTATTATTGTTCATAACTAGTAGGTGAATATATTACGTATTCTTTATTCTCATGACAACTCTCCTGTATTCTGTTTGAGCTTGTTGTTTAGAATACTAAAAGTTACGAAGTTGATGTCGAGTATTTCCGTTAGTGTTAGATCATACCTAATGCTTCTGTAACAAATTAGCTTAAACTGGTGTAACAATTATTATATATTTATGCAAAAAACATTTTCTGTGTCTTTACTTCCTCCGTCTAAAAAACGAAGGAATTTTTTATTTGTAAAAGATAAAAATAATAATTTGCACATAGCTCAAGCTTTATCATTGGCGAAAATGAGACCGAACAGATCCAGGATAAACACCACAAATGGGACAGAATAGTATGGTGCTTTATAACACAGCAGAAACTCGTCCAACTCGAACACGCCCGTGGCTCAGTTATTCTAGCGGCGGGCAAGACACTCCCTCGAAGTATTCGCCTCGGAGTGCGGAGTTCGAATACCAGCGGACTACATTTTTTATTTGCAAATGGATCAAACTCGCGTGAGGAAAGTTCCGTGTAAATCCCTTTACAGATTTTTTACAATAATACTCATCAGCATATTTTAAAAATAAAACGCGTTAGGACGACTACAGGTCCTTTTTGTTTATTTATTTATTTATTTAAATCAAGGTGCAGCCACCTATTAGGTTATTAGCACCAATGTTACATTAGTAAGTTGCATGATATAGATTAATAAAGAATTTTATATCTAGGTAAGATATTTTAAAAATCGGTTATAGTGATCAAATTGATTTCGCATACGATTTGCAAAACAGTTTGAAGTCTTTTAAAAAACGTATTAACTTCTGTTCGTTACCTGCACTGTTGTCAAGTATCTCTGATATTTTCATTGGTATATCTAGGTTCACTTTTATTTGTGTGTACTTTTGGCACTCGATAAGTAGATGTTTCACTGTGATTGGTTGATTGCATGTGTCGCAGATGTCTTGTCGTGCAGAAGGGCTGGTGAAGCGATATTGGTGAGTGATTCTCGTGTGGCAGATTCTTTAGTCTTCTGAGGCATCAGTGGCGTAACTAAGATTTTGCTCTGGGGGGTGTTCTGGGAGAGTGATCAACCGTACAATAAGAATAAAAAAAAACTATAGTTGATTTTATTTCTACAGGACTTGCGGTATGCCTTGATTTAACTTCTTGGCAGTATAAACTACCTAGTTACATTTTAGAATTTATTTTTTGCTTATTATTTGCTTATTAACCAAAAGAAGTCAGAAATAATTATTTGTTAAATAAATAACAACTTAGCTTTGTAATGCAGCATACCGTATGAATGATGCATTTAATTTAAATAATATCCAGATATTTACTGTACATCATGTGATGTAACAGTTGTATGTTTTAACTAGTGGGGTTGCGGTTGTAAGGGCAACCAGACAGAGGTTTGTTTATATTTAGTAGTAGTAAATAACTTGAATTGATAATCTACGAGAAATAGTCACGTTAAGGGTTAAATTCCCATTAATTAATTAATTAATTTATTTATTTATTTAATTCGCACTCAGCCAACAGCCGTTAGGCCAATTATAGGCGTCGCTGTGCAGTTATGAGGACTTCCAACCCCACTAGAGACTGTCATGATATTGTATGACCGCCGGGGCCAACTTTTTTCCGTGATAGCCGTACCACGAGGCGCCGAGAGATGCAGCCGTGGAACTCCCATCCAAGTTCTGACCAGAAACAGCGTTGCTTAACTCTGCTGATCGAATGTGGACGCTTGTTCAAACTACACCACTCGGGACCCAATTGTGAAGAATAATAATAATTGATGATTTTATACGTAGTAGCAATATAGTATTCTCTACGATCAAATTCGACTTTAAGTCACAAATATTATACAAACATAAAATTCAATACTTTTTGATTCCATTTAACGTGATATATTACTACGAAGCCAGTGAAACCAGTGAAAGCCAGTGTTATGGTATGCTGTTGAACTGTCTATCCACATAATAGAGATTTCAAAGAGCTACAACGAGCTTTGATTTGGCCGGGAACAACCCAGGCAGGTGTTTTCTGACTAGAATTTATCCACTTAGTAGCTGAGGTAGAGCATTCAGGTACAAGAGTGACAATCAGAAGGTTAGTGCCCATTTCTTACGAAATATCAAGAAGTTATACAGCAAGTTTGGTGCGGCAAATCATTAAGATAATTGTAATTGTATTTAGAAATTAATTTAGAATTATTTTTCTAAAAGTAATAGTGATTCGAGTACTCGAAATTTACTTCTTGGAATTAGGTTATTTTTAGAATTTTCATATAAATCAAGTTTGGACATATTTAATATTCGATTAAATGGTTTTTGACAATTGGTATTTTATTTTGTAATGTCAGATCAAACTTCAATGTGGTACTAACAAACTGAAGTACCTGAAACGTGTATTTGATTCATAAAGTCTAATAGTTATTATATTTTAAAAGTAATTCAGTTTTTAACTACAATATAAAGTTGTTAGTTGAAGATTAACCCATTCAGCTGGGATTTATGAGTCCCATTGCTTGTAAAAGTGACTAGTCGAGGTTTCAACAACAATAATCGCATGACATAATTTTAAATCTCAAATTGATTTATGAGATACGTCAATTACTAGTCATTAAATTAAGAAGTAGGGTAAGTACATAAGTGAGCTATACCTGATAGTGCTTCTTTTTGATAATTATAAAAAGGGTATATTTAATTTGATATGTAATAGTGCTCCAAAAAGAGCGCTATTTATTACATTTTGACTTACACTTTGGGGTTTGATATTAATTGTAATAACACCGCGAGAAATAGTTATATTACAGCTTGCTTGCAAAACAAAATTCGAAGATAATGCATGTCCTTGAAATAACTTCTATAACCTATGAAAATGTTAAATGATATTTTGACTGTAGAAAATTAGTTAAATCACGGTTTACTGCAAGTCCTTTAGAAATGAAAGCAACCATACTGTTTATTTATAAACAATAAAATCATTACAATTGCAATACAACTTATAGTAGTAATTCAAGTTCTCTTGGCTTTTTTTTTGCTAACTCGTTTATAATTTCATATACGTTCACCTGCAGTTCTCTGTGAATGGAGAGCATTGCCAATCCATTCAGCCTATATTGCGCTGTTGTATTTCGGAGGTAAGTCTTAATTATTTTTAAGGTGGAGAATGATCTTTCAGCTGTTGCAGTTGACAAAGGAATCGTTGCAAGAATTTACAGCAACTTGAATATGCTTGTCCTTATTGCAGGTAGCTAGCGCATCCATTGCTGTCTTATATGGAAGATTTTGTACATTTTAGCAATTTGAACTCAGCAATCACGTCCGAAGGAGGTTCGTTGAGATCGGATTTTAAAAATGGCCGAGTCCGAATTCCGAATGTAATAATTGATATTCAATTATTATACCTAAAATTTAATTTTAGATTTTTTTGTTTGACGAATTTTAGTTATTCCTGAAGCCTCTGGAGGATGTTTCGACACCCATATCACCCCCCATAGTTACGTCACTGTGAGGCATTGCCGTTCTTTTTTGTTATTTGTATGTGTTACCCATGGCTTTGTTGTAGGGTTGATGTCCCTTAATTGATTGATTTATTGTTTATCGTGTTTTTCCATATTTCTCTTCACTCTTCTTGGATTTTCCTTATTATTTCGGTCCTGAAGTCTGCCGTCCTTTTTGTATTTTCACTATATTTATTTTTATATTATGTAAATACATTGTTATCGACCGACCATGTTCCAGGAGATATCTTCATTATTAAAAGCAACAAAATTGCTCAGCGTTCAATGCTTGATAATATGATACAATAAAAACAGTTGCACCTCTTCAAAATATGGAATATACATAATAAATGTGATTTGATTTAAATCGGCGATATAGCTTTTATAATGTTTTAGAATTATATTAAATTCTCTTTACAGCCATGTAATATACAGGGTGTCCCAAAACGCACCGAAAATATTTTAAAGATGAATTCCAGAAATTATTTAAAGTCGAAAAGTCCATACAAACATATGTCCTAAATTTTACCGTTAACGAGTTATTGTTTATTTCATAATTTCATAAAGTCGCCAAAATTTTAGTCCAACAGATTTTATTAAATACTTTTTTTAATACATTTGCATTATTTTATTTACAAGAAATGTTCAAAATGGTCTCCATTGTGTTTAATACACAAAGCCACAGGTCGCAGAAGAGAGAGCTGCGTTTTTAATATGTTTGCTGGGTTATTCCTAATAATATCGACAGCCTGCTGTATTCTTTGGCGTAATTCGTCTGGCGTGTGTATTTCAATTGCATAAACGATCTGTTTCATGTGACCCCAAAGATAAAAGTCTAATAGAGTCAGATCCGGCGAACACGGTGGCTATACTACGGGTCCTCCTACTCCAATTCATCTTCCCGGAAAATTTCCATTAAGCCAAGCTCTAACACGAAGAGATTGATGTGCTAGTGCCCCATCGTGTTGATACCACATTGCATTTTAATATTTAATGGCACATCTTCCAGTAATAAGGGTAAAGGGTTTTCTAGAAAATATTCGTAATTCGCACCATTTAAACGGTGTGGCAGTTCAAATGGTCCAATCAGACGATCATTAAAAATACCAGCTATCACATTAACACTAAATATACGTTGAAAATTCGAGCGTCTTCTTAACTGATGATTTTCTGCAGACCATTGAAAATTATGATAATTAGTGATACCACCTCGTGTGAAAGAAACTTCATCGGTCATAAAATATGCGGTAGTAGGTTTTGATTATTTTGTAACCAATTACAAAATATTAAACGAGCTTCAAAATCATTACCTAGAGCTTGAACCCTTTGATGATGATATGGATGTAAAAGAGCACTTCTTATTATTCTTCAAAACTGGTTTCTACATATTCCAGTACTTAATGCAATTCTTCGCACACTTAAAGACCGATCTTCTTGTAATAAATCAAGAACTTGTTCATCATCGTTTATGGGTTTACGGACAACTCCTTGACCGACCGCATGTCTTGCATTGAAAATGCCATGTTCCCTCAGCTGACGATGTGAATTAACGAAAACTGCAGGTGTAGACAGTCTTCTATTGGGGTCTCTTCTACGATATTCTTGTTGTGTTGCTAAAGCATTTCCATCACACAGCCAGTAAACATAATTTGCATATTCTTCATTGGAAAATAAATTTGGCATTGTGAATCGCTTGTGAATGACGAGGGGAATAAGGATACAAAAAGGAAGCAAATAACATCAGTATCGCAGTAATAATCTGACAGTAGACAGTTACAAACAATAATGTGTTAAAAACGATATTCAAATGTTACAAAAAAAGACGCGATCATGGCAACCAGATCAGTATCCGTTGGACTAAAATTGTAGCTACATAAATCATGAAATAAACAATAACTCGTGAACGGTAACGTTTAGGACATATGTTTACGTATTGGGACTTTTCGACTCTAAATAAGTTCTAGAATTCATCTTTGAAATATTGCCGGTACGTTTTGGGACACCCTGTATAGTAGCTTATCAAAAAGGAAATCTAAGTACTTAATATGGAACTTCCCTGGTAATTGTTTTAATATTTTATCGTAAAATATGAAAATGTGCCATTACACTCAAAATCATTAATTTTGAGTAGCCGTAAAGTAAAAACCTATTCTCTATAAACGTAAAAACACATCAATGTGCATTGTACGTTAGCACGAATATCCTAATAATAACAGTAGGCGGTGCAAAACAATTGAAGTTATTCAACATAAAATTAGTTTTGCTACCACAAGAAATTATATTAACCAGTACGTAGAATACTGTGTTGTTAAAAAATAAGAATCTGATATCAATTACATGATTATTAAAACAATAAACTATGGGAAACAATTGACGATTTCCAAGCAAGCATTGAATAAAACATAATGCTTTACATTTAATAAAAATCAATTAAAATAATTTAAAAAAAATCTGGTGTGATACACGCACACAACTTCCTTTTACAGTGATCTTATAATTAGCCAAAAATTTGATTTTTAATTTTTAAGCACTTGTAAAAAAAATTGAAAAATTACAAATTCTACAGAAATCGTTCAAAATAGAGCGTTAGTTCAAGAGACAAATTTTCTCTAAAATTTTAAGCTGAGTTCAAAAATGTAATAATATACCGAGTGTTCTATTTAAAATAGGAAAAAAAGAAAAAAACAAAAGAAACCCATTTTAGAGGTATTCAACTGGAAAATCACCTATCTCACATTAAAAATGTAATAAAAATGTAAAGTTTGAAAAAAATCGTTGAAGCCGTTTTTGAAAAAATCGAAAAAAACTGAAAAATCACAAGAGTAAACACCATACTTCTGGTTATGGAATTTTCTTCAAAAGCTTTATGTCGCATCTAGATAGTGTACAAAACTTATATATGAAGTTTCAACGCCATACCTCTTTTCGTTTTGAGATATTCTGTTCACAGACACACAGACAGACAGACAGACAGACCAATGAACAAAAACATGTTTTTTGGGTTCGGGGGACTCAAAAATGTGAAGATATATTGAAAACTCAATTTCGAATGTTTGGGGTGAATCCAATACTTCCTTTATCGTAAAAAAGTAAAAACAACAGAATTATTATAGCAAAAACAAGTTTAACACATTTGCTTAGTGATCTCCATTCTTCAATATACACTCTAGACCTCATTTGAGAGGTATACAATCTCTTAGGTTAGTTAATTTACCAATTGTTTCCACATATCAAACATACTCAGTATGGAATTTTCTTAATATTAATTGAAATTCCATATTTTTTCTCTTACTTGAATGGCTACATTGGGAGATGTCGCAAAAGGAGGAGGAGGACGAAGATATGTAGATTTTTAGTTACGCCAGAATTTTTAAAATATACATTCACTGCGGTTGAATCTGATATCATATTAATCATTATTCTGGAAAACATTTTTCTTGGTTATAAATTACAATAATTGCACCCTGCTCAATGATTCTTAAAATTTTCGCCATAACTTAACCCACAGTCAAATTTTACCACACTTCTTGGAAAGCAAAAACCGCGCGTGCACGCTGCCCCACGTTTCACTGCTTTTGGCACCAACGAAAACTATAAAGAGGATTTTAATTGCTTTAGGCCAAATGCTTCTGAGAAAGGTTATAGAAATCGAGTGTCGAAGTGGGTAAAAAAATGACCAGGTTATGGCCGGAAACGACGCATTTATCTCAGTTTCCATGAAATTTATTTACTTTGTAAGTATTCATATTTCATACACTTTAAGAAAACACTAGGGATTTGTAAAAAATTAAACCCCACTGCTTGCCGTTATTTCTTGGACTCAATTCTGTGTAGGTGTGTACTACTGCACAAGCCGTCTCCGTATTACCCTGTTTTGAGTCAACCAGTTCCGATAAACGCATTATCTGGCATTTTTCCTACTCACCAATATTCCCATGCACGGAAACTTTCCTTTGAAGCAAGTTGTTCTAGGATTATTATTGAACACATACTCTTAAAAATAATTACTTAGTGCAAGCGAAATACATCTTTTCAATTACTAGTTGGCAACAACCCAGCAAAGAAATCTCTTTATAAATAATATGTATTGTAATAATCCCCTCACCCCACTAATAATGTATATAATAGTTTTTTAAACACCATAATTAATGCCAAGGAAAATTACACTTTATAAATTGTGTTAGATTCAATTACGAACCTGCCTGTCAAACTCCGGGCAAATTAAAAGAGTGTAATAAAAATTACGACAAATAAATGGTTTATTGCCCTTTTCTTATTTTATCTATCCGCAATAAATTCGGGCTTAGCTCCGTAGAACATGCGACAAACTTGGTTCAGGGTGTAGATTTATAAAATTAAGAAAAGCTTAGTATGACAAATAACTCGTTGTATCACAAATACTCTCAAATATTTCGGGCAAATACACAATTTCCATCTGACGTATAGCTAACCTCTAAATTTGACTTAGTAAACACGATGATCTACTAGTGAAAAAATAGCGTTAAATTGAATTTTAAAAACACCAAAATGGCAAAGACGCATCAGGTAAATTAATACTGTGACGTAGTCACTACTAAGCTCGTTTTCTACGGACTCTATAGATTTCTGGAAGCTGGACGGCTCTGTACCACTGGAACTTGGCGCCACACCTCGTAGACAGTCTGATCCAGAAATAATGGACCTACTCCAACGCTTTCCCTGTCAAATTCTACCTTTATCGGAGACCTCTCAGACGCTGGATACGCTCCCCAATGACGCACGGGAATTATGGCTTGTTGACTGGAATTCCTACCCTACATGTAGCAGGCACTATTCTTGCTGGACGATGCTATTTACTTCTGGAATTGGCCCCTCGAAGTTACTCGCACTTGGTTGAAACCTTCTGGTGGCTAAACTGCTTCACTTGGCACTTTTAACACCTGGCAAACTATACCCATAGATGCCCTGCACACTCGTGAATAACTGTAAATACAACTGTTGTAACTAAAGACTTTTTATTTATTATTTTATGTGATAAACTGAGGAACTCAAACTGGCCCCAACACACATTTTTCAAGCTTGTTTCGTATTATTAACAAAATACTGCCATGTATCTTAGCAACTAGATTTTCAATTTTTTTAAAGGAAATTAGGATTGATAACATGTTTAACCTTATGGACTACAGTTTTGATGTCATGTCTTTGTCTAGCCACTAAAATTGTTTTTTCATGGAATAATTGTTACTACACTTGCTCTGCTTTTAAATCACATTTGATTTTAATGCACTGATATGCTCGAAGGTCTTTTAACATCTCACTAATTGTCTTTCGATCGGTTACCATCCATTTTCATTGCTGTTTGCAATTATTATTTTGCTAGCACTGTTTCGTTTACCTTTCAGCTAATTTGCCGTTTGCTGGCTTACACTTTTACTACATTACGCTCATATTTATTCTGTACTTAACAAATCATTCTGTATTATTTTATTCACATTATGTCTGACAATAATAAGCTCAAATCAGTCAGTTACAAATTAAATTGCATTAGCCCTTCCGAACATGTATCATATCTGAAACTCTGAACGTAACTTTTCTAAAACCTCCTTTATTGCATGCTAACTTGTATCCCTTAAATTATTAGTTACTGCTGCTTACATCAAGTGCACTTATTAATGTAAAGTACTGATTATCTTGCAATAGATACCATATTTAATTCTGTGCTCATGTTGACCTTATTCATTTAGTTAATTAGGCAATCAGAATTTCTATGGGCAGTGAACCATTACAGTATAAAGTAAAAAATCTGGTGTGATACACTCACACAACTTCCTTTTACAGTGATCTTATAATTAGTCAAAAATTTCATTTTTAATTTTTAACCATTTGTTAAAAATTTTCAAAAATTACAAATTCTACAAAAACGGTACAAAATAGAGTGTTAGTTGAAGAGACAAATTTTCTCTAGAATTTTAAGGTAAATTCAAAAATGTAATAATATACCGGGTGTTTTATTTAAAATAGGAGTTAATAAAAAAAATAGAAAAAAAAACAAAATAAACCCACTTTAGAAGTATTCAACTGGAAAATCACCTATCTCACATCAATACACATTAAAAATGTAAGAAAAATGTAAAGTTTAAAAAAAATCGTTAGAGCCGTTTTTGAAAAAATCGAAAAAAACTGAAAAATTACAAGAGTAAACACCTACTTCCGGTTATGCGATTTTCTTCAAAAGCTTGCTGTCTCATCTACATAGTACACAAAACTTATATATGAAGTTTCAACGCCATACCTCTTTTCGTTTTTGAGATATTCTGTTCACAGACAGACAGACAGACACACAGACAGACAGACAGACAGACAGACAGACCAATGAAAAAAAATATGTTTTTTGGGATCAGGGGACTCTAAAACGTGAAGATCTGTTGAAAACTCAATTTCGAATTTTTGGGGTGAATCCAATACTTCCTTTACTGTAAAAGGAAGTAATAATATTACACGCAACAATTTAAATTTCATATTTTATAAAATATTTCGACTTCATTATCTAACAGCATTGTATTGTACTAAGTTGAGGAATTGATCGTTTTAATTCCATAAATTTGACAATCTGCTTCGTATTTACAATAACAATTTGAATAGTAATAACACTGGAAAATCTAATGAATCAATTTGACCTGTTACAAGGGGATTTACTGGTAACTATGTGGGATATTCGCTTAATCAGTTCTGAAAGCTAGCATTTACAGTTTTAGGACTTTTAGATTTTGATGAAGAGTAAATTACGAGGCGTTAGTAGCTGTTTTAAAAAATGCTCTTGCAAACTTGGAAACATCAAATCTTCATAACATTTGCACTCTTAGTTGGCCCCCAAAGCTACATCCAGAAAGGCTTGAGGTTTTAACTTTGTCGAAGATACCTCGCTTTTCATGGATAATCTGGATTTCAACCAATAGGCTAGTACATATTTTCCTAGATAAAAGCAAGATGTATTTGTGCCCTATAACCTTCAATAATATTTTATCAGTAAAAGCTATAGTATACTGCTCAAATGCTTTGCTGAAGCAAACATCCTTGTTGGGGTTCACATAGTGTAACTAGTGGCACTAAAGCTAAAAAATATTGAGTGATTATCTAGAAAGGAGACGCGGCGTTAATCGATCAACTGCGAAAGCCTCAAGCAATATATTATATTATTGTCAAGCATGAGCTTTTCAACTGAAAATAAATTTAAAAATCTGTAAAGAGGTTTACACAAATCTTTTTTTGCAAGTGTGGTCACGAAATAGATACAAATACCTTAACGTTGCTAATAATCCTTAAACAGTAAAAAGAAACACTTACTAATACGCATTACATACATTTGCAAATAAAAACAAACACTGTAGGTGCTGGGATTTGAACTTACGCTCTCCAGCACTATCCGATTAATAGTCCGACGCTTTAGCCTCTCGGCCGCGAAAGTCCTTATGTTGTGTTCTCTTTTGGCTACGTTATAAAGGATGCGCTGACGTCAGAACCTATGCAGAACGAATTGCGAGCTATTCACCCTGCATCTGTTGCGTCCAAAATATGCCTATTTTCTCCAAGAGTAAATACTCGAGCTGTGTGCAAAATATTACTTTTATACAACTAATAGTTCTTGGGTTCAAGCAAAAATAGATAAAATTTTATTTTTTAAGGTGCTCACCCTGAGCGAGATAGACATCTAATCCGCATGTACAGTATTGTTCTCCTCCAACAAATAGTTTTTTCCGCAAGCGCCTTAAAAGTCATAACTTTTAATACCAAAATCTATCATTGAAGTGGACCCTTTGCTTACTGACACAAAAAGTGTATTTTGCTATGTAACACTTCTAGTTCCTATTATGAAAAGTACTTTTTTCTACGATCGTGTCAAAATGACAACTTTTTGCACAGTTTCTAGTGTCAAAAGTGACGTTTGTAGCACTCTTAATATTAGCACCCGAAGTCTTTTTAGCACGTTGCCACTGGTGGCGTGTTTTACTTTTAATACTAAATTAAAACACGCTTTGCCGTAAGTTTCAATATCAACATAACCTAGAATATCTAACACAATGTGACGGAAAAAATGTCACCGAACTAAGTTTTTATATTTCTGTTACGATCGTAGAAAAAATAGCGTATGATACACGTGTATAAGTGCCATTAAAGCACTCCGCTTAGCGTCGTGCTCTTAAACTCGTCGCCGGTGCTTTAAAGGCGTACTTATACACTAGTATCATAATATACTACTATTCGCAATCATATTGTAATGTATCAAATTCATGACATGACAACAGCTGGGAATTAGATGATTACTGAAACTAGCCGGTAAATTATTAAATACCCCGAAAAATATTACACACCTGAAGAGGCAGTATTCACTACCTTCGCTCTACACCAATCTTTAAATCCCTGGTAGACAAGTTCATACCTTCCCCTGCTTTTTTCAGGCAACAAACTTTCGGATGCTCTTTCTGCTGTCCCTGGTATAGAATTAGGAGTAACAGGTCGCTACATTATTATCTTTTTGATTTTGAGCCGGCACTCCTTTTGGTAGTTTGATAGTTACTATAATTTTTATTTCATTGTAATAAATAACAAGAGATCAATAAAAAACCAATTACTTTTAATACTAAATTAAAACACGCTTTGCCGTAAGTTTCAATATCAACATAACCTAGAATATCTAACACAATGTGACGGAAAAAATGTCACCGAACTAAGTTTTTATATTTCTGTTACGATCGTAGAAAAAATAGCGTATGATACACGTGTATAAGTGCCATTAAAGCACTCCGCTTAGCGTCGTGCTCTTAAACTCGTCGCCGGTGCTTTAAAGGCGTACTTATACACTAGTATCATAATATACTACTATTCGCAATCATATTGTAATGTATCAAATTCATGACATGACAACAGCTGGGAATTAGATGATTACTGAAACTAGCCGGTAAATTATTAAATACCCCGAAAAATATTACACACCTGAAGAGGCAGTATTCACTACCTTCGCTCTACACCAATCTTTAAATCCCTGGTAGACAAGTTCATACCTTCCCCTGCTTTTTTCAGGCAACAAACTTTCGGATGCTCTTTCTGCTGTCCCTGGTATAGAATTAGGAGTAACAGGTCGCTACATTATTATCTTTTTGATTTTGAGCCGGCACTCCTTTTGGTAGTTTGATAGTTACTATAATTTTTATTTCATTGTAATAAATAACAAGAGATCAATAAAAAACCAATTAGGGTAGGCTGTGATATGTGTTGTACGTTTGGCAGTACTGAAGTGTATTGTCAGTCTATGTCAAATTCGAGATTAATAGGTTAGGTTTTGTTTGTTGTTTGACACAAACTGGCGTAAAACCTAACCTGCAAATCTCGAATTTGACATAGACTGACAATACACTTCAGTACTGCCAAACGTATAACACATATCACAGCCTACCCTAATTGGTTTTTTATTGATCTTTTGTTATATTTGCTACATATTATTTATTATTCAGAACCCAGTTGTAGTTATTTTTAAAATTAGATGATTGCGAATAAAATAGTATAGAAACCTCGGCAAAAATTCCATTCCCCTCGGTATGTAATATACTATTACTTCCTAGGAACTAAAAGTAACTTCCATTTGGTCGGCTGTGGATGTAGTTGTCATAATTTATGTTATTTTTCAGCTTCTCCATTAGGCGGGTTTTTGTTATTATTTAAATCTGTGGTATTGGTTTTGATGTAGGTAATGGCATCATTGGGTTTCACCAATTGGAAAAAGATATTAGGGTTATAGGTGTTATCTTCTAATAAACATTTTTTGGAAACCAATTATATTAGTATTGTCTTGTTGACAATTTCCTTGACTTATTTAGTTTGTTATATCGTTTGCACAGGTTTTAATATTCTTTACTTTGATTCAGTTACAATTATTGTTGAAATAAAATTTTCCAAATTTATTTAGTTTTATTAAAATCGTTTTTGGTGAACAAATTAGGCCATCTTGGTTTTATGTGGCGATTTCGTTGTAATCTTGAATATTTCTTTTGCCTTTGAGTGATCTCCGGAGATTATTGTTAAAACGGCAGGTTTGGATATTTATTGTAAAGTGCAAGTTAGCAGTTTTATGATCGTATCGAAATCAGACAGCCAGTCTTAAAATGTTTAATTTGTTCTGATAAAGCTAAATTAAATTAGCGTTAATATAAAAAATGTTGTTTCTATTTCTAGTAATATGTAAAACTTGCTGGACAAAACTAATCAGTTTTCACACGATTAGTATAGTAAATTAAATATCAACACATTAGCTGAAAAATCTCATCTACTGAAAAATAAGACAATATTTTGACTTGTTTTTCAATCCAAATTAGTTGTCATAATGATTTTTAAATGAGAAACGTCAAATCATCTGAAATTTTGAATATTTGCGGAAAAATAGTATGTATTATTCAGATTAAAAGTGACTCTATTTGACTTGCAATTTATACGTTTGCTCGGCTACGCTGCGCTTCGCCTTACAAATGCAAACATAATTACTCGTCAAACAATGTGCCACTTTTAATCCTAATAAAACAATATGATATGAGCTCTACCGTCAACAAAGAGATGGACATACAGACAGATGTAATTGAAAAAACATGTTTCTCGTCATCAAAGGACTTTGAAACGTAAAAATCTGAAAACATTTCGGAAGGTGATTTTTCACGATTACAATACTTCCTACGACTTCTGTGATGGAAGTAAAAATATAAAAAATAAGGGGACCTGCTTTTTAAAACGATATTGAGCATAATTAAAACCTATAAAATAAATATTTTTATTTTTAAATTTGAGGAAGGGTGAGGTGCACTTCTGCTGCCTCGTTAACGTTGGTGGTGGACCCATCACTCAAATATATTCGAAGTTTCAATAATTTAAAATATTCAGCTATGACCTACGACCATGATTGTTATGGCGTTATATGCAGTTAGTTAAAATGTATTCTGTAGGTAGATACCTTATGTTTTATGATTTATTCGTTTTGCTTAATTTTTTTCAACACTGCAAACTTGTGCAAAATACTGCACCTGCAATTAAAATCAGCACCCATAACTATTAGCATTGATTAACTTCTTTAATCAATGCTATTAGTCAGAAGTTGTTTTGTAAGTCGCGTGTCGAAACTTCAATTAATTTAATAATGCAAAGGAAAGTGGTTCCATTCGAGTCATTCCATTCTGTGAAAATTGAATTTGTTCATGTCAAATATTTACTTTTTGAGCGAGCGCTGATAAAGGATTGTTACTGGAACCCGAAGTCTGTTTTCCAATGCACTTCCTAATCTAAATTCCGAATACTGGCATAGTTTGTCGACAGCTTTATCTAGCAATATTCTCGTACACGCAGCTGTAATCATTTTAATGCCAGGTTTTACTGAGAACGACATATGCTATGTTTCACTTTTGGGTGTGCCTGCGTGGAATCGCGTTGATATAAGCCGCATGCTGTCGTCAAGCTGGCTTTAAATTTTACAAAAACTATCGGTTTTTTTTTCGTCGGGCTACAGAAAACTAATTATCAAAAGAAAATAGTTTGAATCAACTATAGCTACTAGATCTGTTATTATTTTAAAATTATAACAGTGAAAAACTACAAAAAAGCAAATAAAAGCATTAAAATTAGTAATAAATATTCCTATAAGCAATTTCCCCAACAATTACAATCCACTGCTACTTTGAAAACCCAATATCTCATAAAGTAGTTCCCAAATCATATTAGTTAGGATAAAACATCTTCAAATTTCCCTTTTGAATATGAAATTTATTCTAATTGTGTAATTTCGTCTGACGATCATTCGTGGTACTTCCCATTTATGATAACATGCAAAGGCGGTTTGGAAAAACTAGAGACATTTCACCGAACTACTGTTTCGTTCCAAATTAAGCTAGATATGCGGTTTGCTTGACACAATAAGGAATTATGATCAAAGAATATAATGCAAATAACAAACGACTTGTAATACAAATCTAATTAAAACTGTATCACTAATTAAATCTTCGGAACGTTAGTCCTGACTGACGAATGGTATGCTAATTTGAAAAGCTACCAGGAAGTGGATTAGCGTTTGTTTCTTATGCAAGGCAGGGCTAATTAATTATTTGTATGAACTTGGCTTTTGGCCAATATTCCAAACTGAAATTCACGCAATTTATAGTCAGTCATACACAAATTTAGTTATTTGAACAAATGTAGCAGGCCATGCACTAACAAGTATCAATAATGTTAAGCCACGCTTATAAAATTTTTATTGGTATCTTATTTAAGCGTTTTTCTATCACTTAGTCTCTGAGATCTCTATGGGCACCATTAACCTTGTATATTATTGTATATAGCGTTTTCCTAATACCTATATGCTTTCTACTATATCAGTACCGCCTGCTTGATCAAAATGTCACCTATAACAACCACGATCATTATAACTGTTGCTGCACTACCAAATTACGGGCGAGACTCAGGTTACTAGTAAGTTTTATTTATATTATTTATTAAAATAACATATTTTAAAACTGTCAACTTAGTGGATATTACGAAAACTACTAAACAACATACGGCCCCGGCCACGAAATTTATCCTCATCCGTTATATGCTCAATATCAGCCTATTACCGTTATAGTTATGTACATTATAATGGACATGCGAGCATGGAAGTTAACTAAGCCAGCGATAGCCAGCTCAGTTATCCATGTGAGCATGTTAAATCCTATAACGGTGGAATATTGTATGACGTTTTATGTTATCCTGGAGCTCTGAAAAAATCTAGTCGCGTTTTAAGACAGCAGCTGTGTTTTGATAGAAACGGGTAACATTGGTGGCGATTGGTGAAATAATAGACGTATCGGTAAAAATGTTAACCGGTGTAGCCCGCTATCAAAATTTTTACCTATATAGGGCGATCACTGTTAAACAGTATTTAAGGTTCAGGATTACATAAAATACCATAACAGGTCTTTTAAGCCCATACCTGAGTTATTTTTCAATATGGAGAGAATCGTTGGTCGGGCTGATGACTCTTGAGTTGCCTGTGTTGCATAGTTTTTGAAGGTTTGCACTTATACCATTCCTTGCAGTACTTTTCACAGGAACTTGTATTTTTAGCTTCTCATTCAATATTTCTTTACGTTTTTTCATAAGTTTCAGTACATCTACATTTCTAACCTTGTCATTTCATGAAGTTCTCATCATCTTCCTGTATCACCGCGTTTTCAAATGGTATCTTGGGTTAGATGTCAATGTTTTGACTCCATAAGCAAGTACTGCATCTTGCATTGTTTTGTGGCTATTAAATGTATTGTAATGGCTTACATATAAGATCAAGTTAATTTATTAATGTAAGACAAGGATTTGATATTATATTAAAGAATTTGATTAAAATATTTCACTATTAGATTTACAAAGCTGAATGTGGGTATAATAAAAAGGTATTAGAATTATTAACATGTATCTTGTAAAATAACGGAATAATTTGAATTCAGTTGAAGAATGAAAAATAAGAAACAGATGGTTCTAAAATGATTTGAAAGTTATGTGAAATATAGTGAAAGATTAATAGCAAATACATACTTATTTGAGAAATGTTATTCAGTATAGCGGGTGTTAGGTGTTACCACTGCCTCCTACACTTACAAGCCATGCTGTTAGACTTGGCAACATTGCATCTCTGGTAGTTAGTGGTCCTAAATTACAATACTCCCATTTGAAATAATTTTGCTTTAAAGAGCACAGTTTTACTCTTTATCAAATTTTACTCTGTAATTAACGAAAGATAGCTTCTGTAATGGTGACATTTATTTACATACTCAAGTAAAACAAACATGTAACAGTATATTTATAAAAATAAAACAACCTAACCTATGTAACATATGTATAAAAGAACATTTCTGTAATTATTTTAAAGTTTGTAACTTTCTATACACCACTGCTGATTGAGAGTACAACATATATGCAAAAATATGGTGCTACAGCTGTAAATAATCTTATTTGAACATAATAAACTTATCTGCTTGGTAACATCTAAATTTGTGTGGTAAATTTGGAAATACGCTTGGGACAGCTTTGTCAGCTAATTGAGGGTAATGCATCACCAGTTCTGCATTTCCCCACTCTCATTTCTAACGTTTTCAAATTTATTTTCCATTAAAATGTATTTCACACACGACAGAACTTTTTGTTAGGGTCCAACGTTTTCGTGCTGTTGCATGAAGCCATGCTTTCTTTCGGATCTCGTTCATTTGAAAAGAAAATGTTGTTAGCCTTTGCATACGATGTTCTTTTAAGGTACTGTTGTAGTTGGTTCACAGCGTCTTCGTGGCGTTCTAAATATAAAATTAAAAGTTACAAGAAATGCCCTAAAAATGAGGTTAGGTTGCTACTTACCTCAGTGAAATACTTAATAAACCCCATGAATTCTAGCAGCAATTTTACTTGCACTTACCACGAACAGTACAGTAATATAAATAAATGTATTTTGTCAAACTTAGAGCAGTCCAACATATTAATATTTAATCACACGCCACACTTCAACAGACATTTTTATAAATAAACAGTACAAAAATTGGTCTACGATCAGCATTGCCAAATCTCCAACAGCATGGCTTGTAAGTGTAGGAGGCAGTGGTGTTACTAAATGTTATAATAAAATATAAAGTGTTGTATTGTAAAAAATATGCAAAATCGATCACTAAGGAGATATGAATTATTATGTACATAATAGAAATTTTTGAGAGAAAAACATGTAATAATTTTGTAAAAAACTGAAATTTTGAAAATAAACCCTTTTTCTAATGTGATTTCTTGATCTATTTTGGTGTGAGAAAGGGATTACTTATAATAAAATTGGCGAGAAGAGAATAAGTGAATATTTTAAAACTTGAAGAGTGTAATGAAGATATGGAAAAGATGTGTATGATAGGAAGAACATAATTTAAAATACTACAAACTATTGAAATAATGTCTGGAATTGGATGTTGAACTTAGTTTATTGCCGAATAATTGCATCTTGTGAATTGGATAGCGTCAGCTGTATTTACTGGAAATAAAACACGGAAGGATTTTTTGGAGTAAGTCTTGGGAATTGAAAGTGATTTTTCATCTGGTGGAGTTAAACTTGGTTGTACTTTTGTTGGAGTGACGTTTTGAAATTGGCACTAGTTGAGGTAACGTCTTGTAGCCTCTGGCAGATCCAGATTCGTGTGATTTGGATCGTCAACATCTTGTTTGGAAGGGATAGTGTCTTCACTGCTGGAGGATTTTGTCGAGGTTCGTGTTGTTAAGTTGTATGCTTATTGAGAATTGGAAGGAGGCATTTCCGAATCTGTTTGCAGTTCTTGACAGTAGGTTGGTACTGGGGTTACTTGGTAGTTGGTATACATCTTGATCTCCTAAAATGCGGATTAAGTTCTTTGGACGAACTGCAGTCACAGGTATTTATTAAGCAAACTAAAATAAACCGTAAACGAGTGAAGTGTGGTAATTAATAAAAGGACTACGTACTATTTCAAGTTTATTGAAGAACAGGTATTGTAACAAGGAGGTATTTGCAATTGATATTGCATGTACATGACTTGAAGTGACACTGACGTTCATTGGGGTTGTCACAAAAATTTGACATAAGTTTTCATTAAACAGATAATATTTCAGAAATAATAAACAGTCTTAATATTGCTCGAACCGACTTCTTTTGGGAGTCATCATGTTCTACTGAGCTAGCAAGATTTAATAACTAAATATTAACAATTCATAATATTGGACATAAGAAGTACATACTGGAACTCATCTTAATTGAGAATTTATTTAAAACAAAAATAGAATTCGTACAGTCAAATGTGGCATATAAATAACATCAAATAATTGTCGTAATGTAAAATAATTACATATCCAACTCATAATGCAGTGTAGTCAATCAGTATATAATTAAACGCCGTAACGTAAGCCGTTAATAACTTCATCATAAGGAGGTTTGACTATAGAAGTATTTGTAGTTTCTAGGTTGGCAATCCACCAACCATAAAGATAGTGCCACCCTTAAGAAACTCGGAACAAATCATCTGAATCGGCCGAAGAAATATACAGCCGCATAAAAAGTAAATGTGAATAGACATCACGAATTTATACATTATAAATTAGGACCTGAACTGCAGAGTTAGAGAGCTACCAAACTTTAAAACAGTAAAAAGATTTGGGGAGGAAATTGTGAACGGCAACAGAAAAAGGCTAAGTCTGTGCAGTTAAAATAAACTTAAAATATTTCTATTTTTCCAACATAAAGACGTCCGCAGGTGCGCCTGCACTTAACTAATAAAATGACTCAGATCCATTGCTAACCTAGTGATCGTTAGAAGAGCCAACAAAATTATAATCAAATACATACAACCACATTGTTAACCGAATATGGATTAGATCACCACTTGACAATAGCAAAATTCTTCACTAAGGGGAAAAATAAATATATTATACCACAAGAAACCAGTGAAGTAATCAGCCATAATAGTTATTTTTTGGGTAATTAATATTAATGTTACGTGTAATTGCAGACAGAGCTCTAAATCAGTACCATTTCTACCTGCTGTCATTGCGTCGTTATCCCTTAAATACTCCCTGCATACTTCCCCTAAATTTGCCGTTCTTTGAGGCATTCCTCTGATCGCTTCATGCAGTAAGACATTTCGCTCATCGTTTCGGATCGAAAAATACGTAACAACTCTTCAGTATTTGGGTGCAAGTACAATCGATTATTTTCTGTTTTGCAATTCGTTCTAGTAAGTTACCTTTTATAGAGTTCACACAAATATAAATAATTCAGAGCAATTATATGGTTTTGATAATTGAATTCTATGTCAAGCTCAGGGCTAATGGAAAGATGTAATAATTATTAGCTCAATAAATGGTTTATTGCTCTCTGTATGTTGTCTATTTGCAATCATTCAAAGCAAAGCTTCGGTAAAGCATGAAATAAGAAAAAAACTTGTCTCATGGGGAGTAGGTTCATTAATAGATAGATATCCACCCAAAAAAATTTAATTCTGATTTTTTACACAAATGTTTCTTGGTATTCTAGGAGCGACCCTTTAAAAGTCCCCGCTACGGCGGTGCCAGTGTGGTATCAAGGAGACATTGATACTTGGTAGTCGTTAAAAAAACATCTTTTGTTCAGGTTGTAACGGTGCACACCCCGTTTGGCTTAAATTTGTGTATGGATCTACGTTGTGTATGTTTTCTGGGTATTAAGGCGTGCTTCCGCTGCGTATAAGCGCTACATATTTTTACAAGCACTGCGGTGTTTGTAAGGCTATAATGCCGTCCGACGATTGTTGGTGGCTCGTCTAGCAGCAAGAAAAGTTGGCTGGGGCTGGTTACTGCGGTGTTGGACCTGTGTTAAGTGAAGTAAGAGGGGGGCAAAGAGTCAGTACGCGTCCACAATCGTACTAACAGGTTTCCCTGCGATGTCGGACTATGGGACACCTAGTGATATTAGATAGGGAAAGAGTGGTTGTGCACACGATCGTACTAATAGGTTTCCCTGCAATGTCGGACTGTGTGGCACCTAGTAAAATAACAGATAGGCAAAGAATTTGTGCGTACACGATCGTACTAACAGGTTTACCTGCAATTTCGGACTGTGTGACACCTAGTGAAGTAACAGAGAGGCAAAGAATTGGTGCGGACACGATTGTACTAATAGGTTTCTCCGCAATGTCAAACTGTGTGATACCTAGTGAATTTAGAGAGAGGCAAAGAACTGGTGCGAACACGATCGTGTTAACAGATTTCCCTGCAATGTCGGTCTGTGTGTTACCTAGTGATGTAAGAAGAAGGCAAAGCGTCGGTACGCATACAATCGTACTAACAGGCTTCCCTGCGATGTCGAACTATGCTGTACCTAGTGAAGTAAGGGTTAAACAAGTTATAACCTGTTACAGCAGTTCTCCGTATTACGTGTAGAACTACCATCTGCACTAGACTTCGTTTTCTTCCCTCTGCAGTCCTATTCAGATGCGTTTTATACAAATTACAAAAACCCTTCCATTCCGAGACGCGCAGTGTCCAACCAATGTCAAAAGATTCAAATTCCGTTGCGAGAGCGGCGCTGCGCTAATTGCTTGTTTCCACAGCGTTTTCGAAACTGCCCTCAACACGTGTTTCTTTGGTTCAATAGCTACCTCATACATTTTCAACTAAATTAGTTGGCGGTTTTGGCTGTTTGTTTCGACCGCCGGACGTTCCAAATCCACCTAATGCCCCTCTCGTAAATTTAACATAGTTTTCGGCCTTTGTTATGCTATATGCCCCAAAATATCATGTTGCTACTCCAAGTCCCATGACTTCCTAATAGCTACAAAAGATATCGGCTTACGCCTAATTCAAAACACACGAAAACTATCGTTTAAGATCTATAATTGTTACCTTTAACTACAAATAATTCCTTACATGTAGCTATTAAAATACCAGTCTTTTATTGCCCTTCCTGAAAACAATGTAATTAAAATATAGGTGTGTACCCGACAAAGTCCCTGTTCTGTTTCGAATACAGAAATATTAAATGACTTTTATAAAACCGCGTTTATTAAAAGGAACTGCAAAAGTTCTTCAGCTCATGCAGGCGGTTTTAGAAAAGTAGGCCAATATTTCTGAAATTCTTCAGCGGGTCGTAATTTTACATTCTGAACAATTTTTTCTAATAACATTTTTCTGTAATATAAAGGGATAAGGTACTTTATCGTAATTTTTTCTAACAATGACGCGATTTCTTCTTCTACTTCTTGCTCCAAAAAACTACGACGACGGCACCGGACCTTTGAAGCACCGCTCCTAGGCTACTAAGGAGTATTTGTGACAAAAATCAAAACTACATTACTTTTTCTGAGGTTTCCAGTAAAATGTGTCTAATATGTTTGGGCTAAGCGTTCCAAGAAGTGAACTATGGCCTGCATACGAAGAATAAAGGTGGATCAAAGATTGGTAATTAATAATAATAATATTATTTCCCAACGATTTAATTATTTCCGTGCAAAATTAATAGGATACGGTATATATGGTTGCAAAACTCGAACAGTAATTTGAAAGATAGGACTTAAAAGTAAACACAATCTACGAGGGGTGGCTACTTAAAAACTAGACTGATGTGATAAATATAACGATTTAACTAAGATCCCCTTCAACATACCCCCATTCCCCATATCTGTCTACACACCGCTGCATACGCGTTTTCCATTGTTCAAAGCAGTACTTCAGCTCTTGAGCAGACTGGCCGTTTTCGTCTTAATTTCAACTCTTGTACAGACTGAAAAGGGGTTCTCTTCAACACGATTTCCATTTTTGAAAACATGTAAAAGTCACAGTGTGCCAAGCCCAAGCTACGAACATTTTGATTGATTTGCGATCATTTCGAACGATTTGATTGATTTTTTCAATGTTTTCATAGGTTTTCGACGTGCGCTGGCAATCCAGATGTTGATTGTCTTTCACTACCTCCTAACCATGGTCCTTGGTCTTTTCTGCACCTCTAAAACTCGTGTTCGCGACATAACATCGTCTCCGTACACCTCTGTTAACAAGCGAAGACATTCAGACCGAGATTTTATACGTTCAAAAAACTCCTGAATGCAAACTAAACAATGAAAAAAAAAAACAAAACTACCTTTAAAGTCAACAACTATCACCACCTATCCTCGGAATAGAGTTTATTTCTCCCTTAAAATGTACAGCCCTATTTTGAAATAGCCAAACCTCGCATATATGTATCGGTAATAACACACGACTTGATCATAGACAACGTAAGAGTAAGAAAATGCAGTGAATTTGAATACTTGGGTTCAATAATATCTGAAGTAGAAAGTAGGAATGTTAAGATCAAGAAGACGATGTGAAGATATGAAATAACAATATAAGAAGAGATACAAAAACATATTTGGCAACAGTGTCTAATGTATTGTAACATATAGAGACGACTTAAAGAATACGAGAAAAAGTAAGAACTCTTAAACTTGATTACAACATATACTGATGGAACAAAGGTGGGAAATCTTTGACTTAAAATGCAAGAAACAACATCCATCACAACAAAATTAAAAACAAGGCATTGAGTTTGTGCGGACACGTGCAGTAAATGGAAGAAGAAACGTTACCAAAAATGTTATGAAGTGATCGCCACAAGAAAAAAGAAGAACATGCCGACGACCAACATTTAAATGGCCAGCATATATTGCAAATGCCATGGAGAAAGAAGACTGCGAGAAGGAGGTTGGATAGAGCGAACAGTATGTTGAGAACGACAAACTTTTAAATAAGACAAAATGTCGAATCGAGGAAAAGGTAAAAAGCGAAAGCAAAATGTGTAGTTTTTCAATTTCAGCGTACACTTTCCATTTTATTCATTTCTGCGGGGTCGCTTATTACTTTCTGCTTCTCCGTGTAAGTTAATATCGAGAGATCCAAAAAAAACTGTTCCTCAGCGGGCTGTGGAAATTTAACGTATGAATAATATGTTGGTGACACTGTACGTCAATGTCAAATTTGAGGTTAGCAGGTTAGGATTTGCCTCATTTTGTGTCAAAACTGACTGAAAACCTAACCTGATAACCTCGAATTTGACATTGACGTACAGTGTCACCAACATATTATTCATACGTTGAATTTCCACAGCCCGCTGAGGAACAGTTTTTTTTTTGGATCTCTCGATATATTTCATAATATTCAGCAATACAGGGTGTCCCAAAACGTACCAGAAATATTTTAGAGTAAAAAAGACTAGATAAACATATATCCTAAACTCAACTCAATCATTAACGAGATATTTTCGATTTTCTTATTTTTCAGGCCAACATCATGTAGGCCATGAATGCTATTTGTTTTTCATACGAAATTAAAGTTGTTATTGACAAACAATAATATTGTTCTCAGTGGTAACTGTCAAATAATTAAAAAAATAAATAATTACAAGTTTGTTAACAACACTAATTACAGATCCGAGATTATTTTCGAACGCGGATATGCAGATATTGTGTGATGGTAATGCTTTAACGGCGAGAGAAGAATACAGAAGAAAGTATCCTAACAGAAGTTGACACTAATTCATATCGGCAGTTGAGAGAACACGGGGCATTCCAACCAGGTATGCGACTAGCCAATGTATTATACGTATACCCGTAAGCAATAACTAACAAATTTGTTAGAAGAAGATTCGACATTAAGTGTGCGGAGAATTGTTATGCGTACTAGTACGGTAAGTACACCATTATTTCACTATAACCTATTGTTTTTCACACATTAGGTTTGAAGAACAATAACAAAGGCACATTTCCAATGATGCAGAAGCTTGTTAAAATTTTGTAACTGGATTCAGACGCATGAAGATACTCGATTATATTTTATGGACTGGCGAGGCCTGCTTTACGAGAGCCGGAATTACTAATTATCATAATTTCCATGAATGGGCAAGGCGAAGCTTTCATTTCAAACAAAGATTTAGTGTGAATATTGTGGCTGTTATCCAAATAACTGCTTAATTGGACCATTTGAATAGCCACAACATTTGAATGCTGAAAATTACGTATATTTTCTAGAGAATTCGTTGCCGATACTTGAAATGTGGTACAAGCACGATGAGGCATCTGCTCATGCAAGTTTGCGCGTAATAAACCCGCTTAACACACATTTCCCAGAGAGATGCATTGGAACAGGCGCTCCAGTGGCATGGTCACCGCGTTCGCCATATGCGACTCTCATGACTTTTACCTCTGGGGTCACATGAAACAATTAATGTATGCTACGGAAGCACAGTTTGGAGGAAGTCTTAGAATTTAACAAGCCGCAGATACTATCCGCAATAATTCACAATTTCTTTTAAAAACTAAACAATCACTTTTACGACGCACAGCCCTATGCATCTATCGCGATGGGAACAATATCAAACATTTTTTGTGAAAAATAATGATAGTATGTATAATATTCAAAAGTGTATTTGGTAAATTATCAAGAATAACTCGTTAATGGTTGAGTTTAGGATATATGTTGAAATGGGGCAATTCGTGCCACCTGTATTCATATATTTAATATAGTTTTCTTACCTACATTGCTAGCAATAAGCCCAACCGTATCCTTTATGTCCTAGCATGTTAACCTAGCACGCCATACAAGTAGTTGAGCTGTGTTAAGCGGCCACGCGTTATAAATGCCTTAATTCGAGTGCAAACGCGAGTGAATACGTTGCAGTTATGAAGAACTGCGACGATGCCTTAAACCCGGGAGAATTAAGTCGCACCCAAGCGCTTAAGAAGTGCGTAGCGGCCTCCAAGCCAGGGTCGCGAACAGATAGGTGACTCGACTCGTGCATTTCTCAAATTGTGAAGTTTTGCCCTGCGGCAATCACCGCCGGCACACGAAGGTTCCAGAGTGTCGAAATACGACTGCAAGAGCATCCTACCACTTGGACGATCCCGCCAAACGTTTGCTGCATCTTCCCACAGAAGGGAGCTGTGATCTGCCGCCATAGCAGCGCTGTTCGTGCCCTGACACGAGAACACTTGGGGTAACCAAAAGCAAGGTTAGTTCTTATTAGAAACTTTGTTACGAAATAAGAGGCGATTGCAACATCCTCGGCAATTACTTCAATGCATGGTGGCGTATCAAAGACAACGGGGATTTACCTGTAAGCAGCCGACCCGAAGCTATTGCGTCACCCGCTTCCTCAACAAGTTCTTTAAATTGAACGGGCCAGGCCGCGCGACTTGCAAGCGGATTTTAAGATAGACAGGTTCGCAGTGTTCAATTCCCTTTCGCGTTAGTGACATTGAACTTTGCGTTGATAATTGAACTCTAGCGGCCTATTTAAGTTGTTTTGCATACCTATAGCGTACAGCCTTTATATTGTGTATTTTTATATATGCATATTCTTATATTTGTGTTTTTCTAACAGATTATATGTTTTTTTATGTAAACTGTTGGGTTTTCATGCTAGTAGTGTTTGTAGGTGTAAGTTCAACATTTCAGGTGACAACGAACTGCCCTAAGACGATATTAACTGCCCTTATCCGCACTGACGATATTAATAGAGTCTTATACCTCTTCGACTGAATAAGCTAGAGACCCAGGGCAATATAAAGTAACAGTACAGTAGGTAGGGCTAGGTAAAACGCCGCGTTACATTTTTTATGTATACTGTTTGACTCTAAAGGAGTTACCCAACTGATTTATAAAATATTTCTGGGGAGACCCTATATATTTCATACACCATTACTTTATGAATGGAGAGGGAGCCCTTGGGGCTTGGGGACACTACACCTAAAAATCGTTCTGCTGCTTTACATATCCGTGTAACTTTTACCAATCGAATGGACTAATAGTTTACCATTTTTTGTAAAAATATTAATTTACTCTCGCTTCTAAAACGAGAATTCTTAGTAACTGAGCCCTGAATTGTTCGTAATTGTTCCTGGAAATCCCCGAAGCGTACTTCTATTGAACGAATGTCGTTTAAAATTTGCCACAGATTAAAAAGCAATTGCGTGGGGAATGAACTAATTCGCACAAAAGAGAAGCCAATTTATAACGACTCCGGCATGATTGCTTCATCTCAGTACAGTTACTTCATTACACAAAGAGTAAACGACGATTAAATTCCGGCGAAGTACGAGGAGTGGAACGCTTTATGGCCGCTTCTCCATATCGGCACTTTGTCTTTCGTCAGGCTGGTAATAAACCGGACGGTTCCAAGAAAAATTTCTGGTTACTGCCAATTCTTATTATCGGCGTGTAATTATGGTAAGAACTAAATTGAAGCCACTTCCTAGGACAGTGGAGTTAATTGTGGCGAGTTTAATGAGATTTATTATGCAAAATCGGCGGGAGCTGTACGTGGAACTAAGGCCACTCGTTTCGATTTTATGGCTCGCTTTCTGCTCCCAACTAGTTTTTGCATCGCGATTGCGAACTCGCAAATTTATTAGCAACGCATAATGGCCAAAACTACATACAAATGGGTAAAAATAACAAACAAAAAGAAATTGTTACATACTGTAATAACTCCACGTTGTAACGTCTATTTAATGTTATAATTGACTTGTACTATACTTTATTTTATTTTCAATCAATTCTCTTTTAGAATTGAAATTTATTGTCTGATTTGCCCGTTTATATTATGGATTATCAAGATTATTAAATTGCTAACTCCGGTAGAATCATTTTACTCTTAATGAAACACAGGTAGGATTCGCTCATAATCTAGACTGCTTCTATTCCTAAAATTTGATTCTCTAATTTCATGACAACTTAAACGTGTGTCTCCTGTCACTTTTAATTATGCAAGTATAAAATCAATTACAAATAAACACCTGTATTCTGTCTCCCGTTCATGGACTCGATCATCTGATTTACCAAGCCAAGCGCATCCAGCAATCTCTCAAAGATCTCTCAACATCCAAACAAATTCCACTCCGAACTCCGCAAAAAAAAACCTGGATCCACAAAGACTTCCTGGCCAAAACACAAGGCACCTACCAACTTTCTCCAGTAGTACTGTTAGCAATAAACACCATCCACGTCGTCCTACCAAAATCCTCAAGCTTTCGATAATTTCGTATCACGAACCTCGACTAGATGCAAGCTATAAGATGTCACTTCAATGACAAACTTGTCGAATTAGAACTTCTTTAGATGAAAATCTCCTATTCACTCCATAAAACGCTCACTGCTAACAATCTCGATGTAAACCACTTCCAGTAAAAACCATTTATTGTTATCTAATTCATATGATGCAATTTAATTTGACAATAAACTCAGTTCAACATCCTCTTCCAGAAATGTTCTTTTGTAGATTATAACTGTATTACTTAGGCGTTCTCACCAGATACATTTATTTTAATCCTCTTCTTCTTCACATCTTTTAATATTTTAACATTTTACTTTTATTTTCACCACGCCAATTTTTTTTCAATTTACAACCCTTATATACACCAAATAGCTTTTTTTAGTATTTGCCATTAATTCGTCCCCACTTCATCTTAGATAATAATAATTAAATTATGTTAAAATCCTACTGTTTCTTATGTAACTCCATTCAATTGAATTTTAAATTCTATTTTCTTTCTTTACCAAGTACATTATAATAATGTTGATATCCTTTTCATTCTTAAATTCATCGTTGTAATTTTTAATACTGTATTCTTTTAATCTTATTGATTTGAAACCCCTGTACTAAAGACCATGACAATACATAGGAAACAAACTATACTAATAATTTCTAAATACCATGTACCTACAGAAAAACAATAGTAATTTATTATACAAGACGATAAAGTTAAATTTTATCTATAGTCAAAATTATACCCATTCGGAGTCACGTGACTTTTGTCTGTCTCTGTTCATCTTTAGTAAAATAGATGAAATGGAAGAAATTTGAAAAAAAGGCATGTCGATTCATAAAATTAATTTTAAAAATTTGACGTTTCTAATCTGTCAGATTATATTTTTCGTGTAAGTTATTGAGATAAGGGTAATAAAACCTAAAATTGTTGAGCCGAAAACTGGAAATTAAAAGAAACCATCGGACATGCGGTATAACGAGCAGTCACAACAATTAATTTGAATATTATGCGTTTTTTTATGAAGAGTACAATATTAATAATAGTAAATCAACAGTTTCACCCTCCAACGCTGTTCGCCGTGCTTCTCTTGCGTTAAATATCTCGGAGAGCACAATTTACCGAAAATATGAGCCAGAAAGTGAAGAATGCAAAACGGAAGTCGACGAAGCAGTCAAGACACTGTATATAAAATGTATGTAGCTAAAGAATTTGTAACCATAAAAAATCTAAAAAATGCTTGGTTGAAGAATCTGGAGATTTTTCACATTCAGTTTCTTCCCTAAATAGATTGTGCAAGGAAATAGGCTTCAAATGGCAATGTTCTATAACAGAATATGCATGCACAGAAATTGACTTAAAATTTGCTATACGCAGCAGGTTTTTAATGTAGCAGCTGACATATCTTTATTATATTTACATTTTACGACATGTTATGTTTTCTTTAACCTGTAAATTCAGTTTGATTTCATATAAGAGAATAAACCCGAAGCAACCTTGTTTTAGAAATTGGCATATGTCAGGATAACCTACAAAACGGAATGTCATTTATTTCCCTAAAATTGCATTTTTAAGAATCGACATACGTAAAATTACTAGATTATCACGTGACTCCAAATGGGTATAAATTTGACTATACGAGTGAATCGTTTAACGTTGAGACGAAGTCGACAGGTTAATGATTCAAGAGTAGATAGAAATAACTTTATCGTTCGTGTATAATACAATATTTTTTTCTATAGCAAGAACTTTAACAAAATAAGGACAGTCAATCACATTTCAAAATGTCAGTAGCTAGATTGGGTTGCTACAATAATGCGCAACTGTCATATTTAATTTAAACAAAAGTTAGAAAATTAAATTACTTTATCTATCCTTGATGTTAAAGTGCTACTTTATCTACCCTTGCTGTTAACTTGACCTTTTGTTTTGAGTTGATAAAAGCACACTTTAACATGTGCTATAGAAAAAAACAAATGATTCCTGAAATCTGTTGAAATAACGATATGTACTAAATAATATACAAAATAGCATGCCAGCTGTCCACCTAGAAAGTAAAATGTATACAATCATTTTCAGGGGCGTTTTAAACGGATGTGAAAGGGGTGCCCGGCACCACGGCGGCAGGGCATAAGGGGGGGGGGGGCAGGGCGGCAGCAAAGCCTTCGTTATATAACTTTTTTCAAATTCCACATTTACAGTTCACCTCTAACGCTACTGGTGAAGAAAAATCATCGTAACCTACCTAGGGTAGTATAGTCACCATCTAACTCGACATTCTTTTTCCACTTTTCCGGGAGTTGTGATATTCCCCTAGAATGCCAGTTTTTTTTCATGTTCAGGAAAGTAACTGCTAATAACCCGATGAGGTTCTACGTCAGAATAAAGCCAGCGACCGTGTGGGTTTTTTTAAAGTTTCTGAATAAACAATAGTCGCAGAGACCATCTCGGGACTATAAACTGGATGATCTAGCTCAAAGAATCCCAATTTTTTATTTAAAATTTGAACAGGTTGGGTCTTGTGCACCTATGAAGAATCAGAACCCCTTTCTGAAACATATTTGGACTATTTTTCTGTGTAGCACGATATAGTTTCTCAGGTACTGGCGATGATGGTTTTACCTTTCTCCATTTAAACAATTTCAAAAACTCCCTGGTGGTCCCAAAAAAAACCTCATCATATTCTTGTCTGTAGACGCTTGCGTTCGATATATCTTTTGAAGGCGGGGAGCCATTTTAGGCCCACTGCATTGACTCCTGCTTGGTCTCAGAATCCCAATAATGGACTCAGGTCAGAGAACTGCGGGGGTCCAATATGTAGGACCCGCACCCGACCTGCGAACCGTAATTTCCACATTCTTATACCCGCGACCTGCCGTTTGAAACCCGCACCTGACCCGCGACCCATAATTTTTTCACTTTTAAAACCGTAAATACTTCAAATAAAATGCCTATACACGATAAAGAAAGTTATTTTCACACTTTGAAGGTCAAATTATTATTAGGTATAATTTTTTAACACAAACGAAATATATTTTAAAGAAATGAAGTTGTACCTGCCACCCGACCCGCAGTTTTAAATACGCACCCGACCCGCTACCCGCAGTATTGATATAAATCTTATCCGCAATGCGGGTAACCCGCGGGTACCCGTAGGTACCCAACCATATGCACGACTCTAACCCAGGTTACATCTATCACTATTTTGCACATGTCTGAATCATTTTCAGAAAATCCAAATACTTTGAAGAAATCTTTCGACGACAATCTTTCTGCTCAAAAAGTCAAGGGTTTTGGAACCCATCTGGCTGACACCAAGCTTTTGATGCGAAATGTGTAGGATACTCTATTCGGATATCCTCAACGCCACATCAGCCTCTGATATCTTCAAACGTCCAATTTCAGCAAACATCGCCTCTACCTTTCTGCACATTTTAGGATTCGTTGCAGTTTTCGGCTCTTCTGGTTTTTGGTCGCCTTCTACTGATGCACGAACCCAATGGAACTCTTTTGACCGGTATATAGGCTTGGTGCAATCTCACCATAACTGCAGGCATCCTTTCATGTATAATTTTCGATCCGCGGCTTTCCAAAGTTAATAATTTTATTACGCTTTTGTGCTCTAATATAACTAAGTAATCTTTAATGATCAATCAATACACAAGAAAGCAACGAGATGCAATAAATGAATGAAATGTTAGACAATAACTATTAAAACGTAGTGTACTAATGACGATATAATGACGTTTGGTGTTATATTAATTTATTTTCATGGCTAGGCTAGGTAGAGTACCAATCTAGTGCCCCTTGCATTGGTTTAAAGATAATTTATCGGTTTCAGGATGTTAAGCCTTTGTTTACATATACAAAAGTAGGCTGGTAACTAGGTCATAACTTATCTGTAGGGTAAAGGAATATTACCCTACATGGCAACCATAACCCCACAGCAACCGATAAACTATTGAACAAATCACGGTTGTTATGAATCATAACAGCCTTAGAAGTTTAAAATCCTCGCTGTACGAGCTCGGATTTCAAAACATCTGCGGCAGTTATGATACTCATAACATTCCTAGATATGTTAATAGCTATAAATTAGCACATTTTTCAAATTTAACGATTACTTAAGTATTTATTTTGTAATGGCCCTCTATAATTTTTCCGATTGCGACTTTAAACCTCTTATGGATTGCACGCCTACTCACTTTTATTACGAACACAATGTATTTTTGCGAGTAGAGATCTTCCATTCGTAGTTTCTGGAAGCGACATCGGTGCGCACTTCCTCTTTGCTTTTCAACGAGCTAAGCCGATTCAGGAATTTGATCCCCATTCTCTATTCCATCGAGTGCTAGAAAGTATTCCCAGCTTTTCTGAAGTCGGCGTATTTGTAATTTCAATAAGCATGCAGACGGTGCAAATTTAATTTTTCACTGCACGTTTTTAGATCGTTATTAACCTTAAGGTAGGTTTATTTTCCTTTGAGATAGCGTTATCTCAGGAATGCTAAAATGTGCCGTGGAGCATTTTATCTGTCACATGGATCACTCCCCTATTGTCATAGTTGGAGTTTCGCAAAAGCCAAAGATTTTCTTGCATCTAAGAAGATCTTGCATCTAGAGTTCCTGCCAGCTTTTTGTTTCTTTTCTTGCCATGCCTGTCGGTGAAGCTGCTTCGGAAATTCTGAATTGCCATGGCTGCATTTGAGCATTATTTCTAGTTTGCAACATTTTATATTTAATCGTCAATTGCGGGTAACATAGTACCAAGGAAAGTTTTACTTAAACGCTTAAGACGACTAGCGAAAGGTAACTACATAATATTTTGATAATACTATTTAATTCTTATAAGCTTTTCGAAACCCTATTGGTAGACTCGTGTTTGATTTATCAGGTTAGAGATTAGCTCTTTGCCAACGCCTGAATAGCCGGATGCCAGATAGCATAAATTTTCTCTGATAGATTCCTGCATAGTTTTATTAACTGTATTATGATTATGAACCCTGATACTATTAAACGTGCAATTTACTTTTGAGCAAAAATTGAATAACTTTCCCTCACTACTAGCTTTATTTAATTATGTTTTTTGCCTAACGGAGTTTTTGTATATATTAATATGTAACTTCTTGTGTAGTTTTGAATTTAGCGGCCCAGTTTACCATTTATGTTCTCATTTTAAATTGATTGTATTATTGAAGGTTTTTTTCCATTGATGAGCCTGGTTTTATATTTACGTGTCCAGGGCGCTATTTACTTTTATATTGTTGTTTTATACAACTGTGCCTACACAGTTTAATAATTACAGCCTCGTTATTGTTCTCGTTATTTAGAGTATAGATTAGTGTAAGCTAAAGGCCGTACACGCTAAGTGAGTTTTATTTAGGCTGTGAGTTAGACTAGTTTTGTTGTTGTCGTGGTTGACAACTGGCGCCCTTCTGTGACTTGCTTTATTTTCATTTAATTATTAACCTTAAGAACTATCGCCAGAGTCTTATTCATGACAACAAATCGCCGAAAGTTTTGAGCTAGTCTGGGTTGTAAACGCCGTTTGTTGAAGGTCGGTACAACTTAACATTACCTGTTACTGTTGCTGAGCGTGGAAGAACATTTTCGACGTTAAACATTGTAAAAAACATTTAAGGTTAAGTATGACACAAGAAAGTTTATCAAATCTAGTAATAATACGTATTGAAAACGACATTGACATTGATATAACTGGTACTGTAAAAGAATTTCAGATAAGAAAAAGTTGATTTTGGTTGTTAAAAGATATCAAATACTACTTTCAATATTGTAACTGATATTTTGATGTTATTAGATTAATAATAACTAAAAGTGTTTGGCACATATTAAGAATTTTGCTATATTTATCACTCAATTCAGTCACTCTTCACTCATCTTCCTTAACCACCTAATTCAATCTACAGATAGCGGGGTAGGCAAATGAGACTTTACACCCCGGCGGTGGGTAAACTAGAGACGCCCCTGACCATCTTAGGATAAATATCTACTAGAGCACTTCCGCTTCTCCCACCATTTCTAATTTGCTTAAAGGTAGGTGCCAACTTAGTTAAATTACTGCTCCACATTCATGCTTGTCTTGTAATATTTACTTTTGGGTTCTTTGCATTGTTTGAAAATATTCATTTATTAGTATTCGTATAATTATGGGCCTTTGGCTACACCAACCGCTAAAATATAATACGTTCTAAATATTTCTAGAATTAAACTGAGACAAAGTTATTTTAAGGAACCGGAGATGGTTTTAAATCTCGATGGAGCTGGCGAGCATTTAGCCGAGAGTGCACATATGTGAATGCTGTGAAATCTGATATACCTACCACAGGGAGAAGCATTCGAAAGCAAGAGCTTTTATGTGCTTTTGCATTTCTGCTTGTGGTAATTATGTGGATTAATAAGAAAGGAGGAAAATAATATATATGAACTGAACCTTCAAGTATATCGCTATTAATCTCTTTTTCAATTTACAAATTGCCCTATTTTATATTATAATGTCAATAATTACTATTATAGATTATAAATCAGGAGTGGATTCTTTTATCTAGTTACTTGATTTCTGAAAGATTGATGTTCTAATATTTTAAATCTCATTCGCATAAGTCAATACTTACGTCAACCAACTGTCAAAACAAATTTGAAATTCAATTGACAAATGCCCAATCTTTTCAATGGTACACAACAATATTAAATACACAGTAAGTAATTATTTCTTAATTAGTTCACCTTCTTATTGTCTTTGTTTCATTTGTAGTTACGATTTTTAATAAGAAATCACCCACATTTTATTTGATTCACACAACGTTCCAAATGGCAACTTCGTTTTGATCTGCGAATCAACCCTTAGAATCACCTTCCTGTAATGCACTGTTCACAGACAGACAAAACGTCCCAACTACCCAAGATCAGCAAACTACAATTTTTCTACAGTACTCAGCAAACAGATAACCTGCAGACATCCACCTGCTACAGCAAGCTGCCACCCTCCTGGAATGTTTTTCTTTTCTCCGATGATACTCCTCTAGAAATCTTACTCAGCAACAAACCGCTTGACGTGATCCAATTTGATTAATGTAATATGTCAAATGTAATTTTTCCAATAAAGTTGACCCAGCACATTTCCTCAATAATTCACTTGTATAGAACAATTCTGCTATCCATTAGTTTTTACCACATACCAATAATCTTCATTAGTTAAGACTTCAATTCTTCTTGTTATTTATTAAAATTCCATTTTATTTCACCATGTAATTTGTATTATACCCTATTTATATTAGTCAAACATTTCTTAATAAAACAGGATTATATTAAATATTTTTAATGAGACCAAAATCCTACATTTTACAAAATTTGTTATTTTTAATAATCAAAAATAAATTTACTTAACGATATTATATCCCTTTTTATACACTTTAGTCTTATTTATTTGAGTGAAACCTACTAAATTTTTATTTTATTCAAATTAAGTATTTGCCATTCGTTTTCAAACTGTAATTTATTAAATTATATTCTTTCAAATCCACCTGTTTTTCAAATAGCTATTTTCCATACACATTTCCACCTTATACCTGAATAAATCCAAATTATTTTTAACCATTGTAATCCCTTAATTTTAATCAATTTGATGCTAACACACATTTAGGGTTGTATCATAACAATGTTTGTGCTTGAGTAGCTTTGAAATGGAGGCTGTATGTAATTTTCAGCCGAGTTGAACACTGTTTTATTGTTAGTAATGTTGCTGATTGTAGAAAGCTTTGTTGTTTGGGTCGTTGCTCAATATTTTGTTGTTGTGTTGGTGCCCACTCGAAACCGCTTTGTGCACTATGTGCCAGTATTAGCGATCATCGGGCGAGATTATCAATACCCTTAATCTGATAAGCGATTATCAGTGATCCAGAGAGTTCATCTGGATACCCAGGGATGCTTATCTCCCACAAATGCCTTGTAATTGCGGTCTTCTGCGGGGGCGGCAACCGTAGATGCATATCCCACTGACATAAGTTGTAGCTCATTGGTCCAGTTAGCATTCGACTAATAGGTACTATATGCAGTATGCATCCGTGCTGCAAGATTATACAGAAACATCTTCGGCGGTGGACCTGAAGATTATTCCTGAGCGAGGTATTCTACTAGACGCTACGTAGGAACGCTGCGACAGGGCGGGGACGCAAAACCCCTTGTAAGTATTATGATAAAGAACACGTACTGCTAAATGCCGTAATGTTGCTTATCTTGCTTGCATGACTGATTATGTAATTTGGCTGGTTTTGTGTGTTTGCAAACGAGTGTGTGTGACCACATGCCACACGAAAGGGTCCGCTGCTTGCCTCGCTCTCCACCAGTGTCATGTTTCAAATCCACAACCCTTAGACTGAAGAAGGGTTACGGAATTTTTCGGCAAGTCGACAGTCCGTAAATTTATGCGTGAGGACCGATCTAAATATATAAAATAATAAATTAGCCCGAACCCCAAATCTATGTGCCTACACTTGTCAATTCTTGAATATTCTCGACCAGGACTTTCTTTTTGTTCCAACTTCTTTCGTTCGTTCTATTAGTCCTTCATTATCACTTTAAGTTGGTGGTTCTTGCCTCCCAGTATATGGCCAAAGTGTTTAGTAATAGTAGCTCTTTTAACTATCCTGTTCTGGAAATTGTATCATAATCTTTCACATTGGATGACTCTTCAAGCTTATTAGTCTGTTATCACTGCAGGTAGTTCTGTTGTTTCTCTTAGATAGCGAGATATAGGTCGATTTAGGTCATTTCTGTCATACAGTCTCCGATCCATATATTTTATTAAAGAAATTAGTAGAGGTTTTGATTTTTCCTCATCTAGCAATGTTATAAATTCTATTGGAACCTCGTTAGGACCTACTACTTATCCTTCGTAAGTTTGCTTTAATGCAGATTCTACTCACAGTATTGCCAAATCCTCACATTTTGTTGTGACTGCATCTTCTATAGCTATCGCCTTTTTTGTGGAAGTAAAATTCGCATTTTTTCTTTGCAGCTTTTTCATTGCTCTAACTTTTTCTTCCATTCGTTTTTCTTTTGCTCTTCTTATTATCATTTTGATTTATTTATATTTTACGTTATATCTATTTTTTGAATAAATTAATATATCGGGCACCAACCGTGCTTTTTCTATTATTCTCTTCCGTTTTTCCAAGTACTTTCCTTTCATAGTACAGTAAATGTAAGGTTTAACCCAAACATAAAAAAAAAGTTCTACTCAGCGTCAAACTGTTTCGTACCCTCTTCTTAGTAAGTGGTAAAAAGTAGGTTTCAACAGTTTTTAGCAAATATCTCGTTAACGATGAGGTTTAGCGCAAACTTTGTTTTATACAAAATTAATCTACATTTAATTTACAATAAAAATGGTTTTTATGCATTTTTGCGCTCCAGTAAAGAATTACTGAGATATAGAGGGGGTAAAAATGTAACTTTTTCTGCTTTGGCTAAAAAAAGTATGAACGCCTATGAACTTGTAATATTCGCTCCAAGTGTATTATGTAAAGGGTTCAGGGAAGTGGGGAGGCCAGATGGTTATGGTGAAGAACCCAGCACAAAAGACGAAGAACATTTGCACAGATCATCCACTACTACCCATGTTGAAGTGAAAGTTGAAAATGAAATTAATGTCGCTCTTGGGCAAGCAGAATTTCTAAGTAATAGTAAGAACAAGATGCAACTGATCACTGATCACGGTACATTTCAGCAAGCTGGCAGCAAAGTGATTCAGGCAGAAGGTGATGCTGACACCAAGATCGTTTTTACTGCAATTGACGAATCAAAAAAGGAAAAAGAAGCTATCGTGATTGACAATGACACCGATTTATTGGTCTTGTTGGTTGTTCATGCTCCAGCCAACAAACAGTTGAAGATGGCTATACCGAAGAAAGGTAACCAAGAAGAAAAAGTTTACTGCATTGGAGACATTTAGCGTGGTATCGGGGAAATGAAGGATGTTCTCTTGACAGTTTACATTTAGTTTACAATAAAAATGGTCTTATGCATTTTTTCGTTAAAGTCAAGGGTTACGGAGATATGGAGGGGGTTAAAGATGTCATTATTTTCCAGTTAGCTTGGGATTCATCGTACTCCCTTGAAAATGGGTAATGTTTCGTTATAAAAAGTACTTATAGTGACGCATAAATAACATAGGAACATTTGTATGTATGTACGTCTATGTGTATATATCTGATTATTACACACAACTGTCACATGACTGATGGGAAACTTATCAACCGATAAGCTCCCTAGTGCTAATTATCGACCCCGTAGATGGTGTCATAATTAGAAATAGAACTGCAAGAAACAAGCAATTTGTGTTTGTTTTTTGCATTGTTAGATCAATTCTAAATCATAATTCGTATGCGGGTTTTGTGTAATAATCTTCAAAATATAAACGCGGCAACACAATTATTTATAATTTTGTCCGTGCCAAGAGTCATTGTGCTGGTTAGAAAACTTCCCTCGGGACAGTTTTCATTGCAACCAGCACTCGACCCTTGGCGTGTGCAAAATTATCGGTAAGTATGTCTCGCCCTTGTTATATTACTATTGATAATTTACCTACATTGCTCCCCTCCTTTGTAGTTTTTATCTTCATTTTGCCTATATTTCCGTTTGAATGATTCATCATATCGTTTTCCACTTTCCCATTTGTGCTTTTATAATTACACCTACTTAAATTACCTCCATCTTTTGTCATATTTTCCTAAAAAAAGAAAATCATGTAGATAGAATTAAAACAAGGTTAGATACAAACTTTATCTAATAAGATGAATACAAAGAATAATGAAAATTGTTTTTCTTTACAATACATGCTTTTCAGTAAATTCAATGAAAAGTACATCGTACGAGGTAGTTACATAATAATAAATAACAGAAATCAGTAACCTAAAAATCTTCAAGCTCTTCATGTTGCAGATTATCTTTATAGATGCCGTCACCAATTCTTTTCCAACCCCATTTTAGTGAATTTTTATTGATGTTGAGCTATTGCTGCATTTGATGGCAAACTCTATAAGAATGTTGTTGTGCAGCTGCTGAAGTGGGGAAAAGTACAGCCAACCTGAAATTTATGTGTACAGGCTCCTTTGCGATGGTCTACAAATAACATTGATGGCGCAGATTATCCAAATTATCTGCATTTGTTGATGCAAATATCGAAAGGAAGAAATGGTTTCCAGCATCAGCTACTGCATCTGGGTCTTCATTTGGATTGGCTTTTTCTTCTTGGTTACATTTCTTCGGTACAGCCATCTTCAACTGTTTGTTGGCTGGAGCATGAACAACCAACAAAATCAATACATCGGTGTCATTGCCAATCACGATAGCCTCTTTTTCCTTTTTTGATTCGTCAATTGCAGTAAAAACGATCAAGATGTGAGCATCACTTTAACATGTGTAGTAGTGGATGATCTGCGCAAATGTTGTTCGTCTTTTGTGCTGGGTTTTTCACCATAACCATCTGGCCTCTCCACGTCCCTGAACCCCTTATATAATACACTTGGAGCGAATATTACGAATTCATTCATGCGCTTTTTGACAAAGCAAAAAAAGTTACATTTTTACCCCTTCCATATCTCCGTAGTCGTTTACTGCACCGCAAAAATGCATAAAACCATTTTTATTGCAAATCAAATGTAGAATAATTTTGTATAAGACAAAGTTTGCGCTAAACCTCATTTTTAATGAGATATTTGCGAAAAAATTGTTGAAACCTACCATTCCACCGTTCCACCCCCCCCCTCCTCTTGCCTAAACCTAATGCGCAAGGTCGTGTGACTTTTTACCACTTACTAAGAGGAGGGTACGAAACAGTTCGCCGCTGGGTAGAACTTTTTTTTATGTTTGGCTTTTGACAATTTTTGAGCTATCTTTACTGTACTATTCAGTAGCCATATTATGATTTTCCATAGTTTTCTATATGTGTTCTACAGTGGCCCCTTTGATCGTCTGACATTTGTGCGTTTTTTTCCCTTAGAGGCAACGTGGCCCCAGAACATTTTGTTGAGTTAGATTAGTTAGGTATAAGTGTGTGAACTCTGCTGGCTGCTGTCAATTAAATATTTGAAACTGTCTTCGCTGTACAACCAGAACTTTTAAAATATGTATATATCCAACTAGTGATAGGCGAATGAATCACTGATATTAAAACACTGATAACGACTGTTACCAAGGTTGCTAAAAACTGTAATGTGATCACAACTTTCAGATGGCACCATATCTAAACAAAGTTGTGTTGTGTACATCTCCCTACCAAAGGCTTTTTAAAACGCACGCGATTAAACCCAAAACAGGTCTAAGGTTATACTGTCTTACAGAACGTTTCTTAATTTTTTACAATGTATTAGAGCTCCGAGCCGAGCACTGTTTTGGTAGAAATTAGTACTTATCGGTATAACCGCTTGCAGGCAACGTTCAGTTAATTAGCGCTTTCAAAGGCACTTCTCATGGGATAGGTTTTTATAAAGTTACTCGTATATGGACGGAATATGAAATCCGTGATCAAGTCACGCTTTTCAATCACTAATATCAGCGTATATCACGTCTCCTATCACTAGATCCAACCACCCACCAAGTTGGCTACATGTAGTGCTTATAATATATTTAATTTCGTACATATTTTTAAGAGAATGAGAAACTTTTAGATATAAGTACATCTAAACAATGCCTAATACCTGCATGAAAACGATGACTCGTTCTCTCGTTCAACAATTGTATTAGTACCAGATGTTTAAACATGAAATAAAATTATCGTAAACAGGATATGGTGTAACCCCTTTATCGATACTTCGTCACACTGTTGGCATGTAGCGGTTTTTGCCATGAGCTCCTTGGGGCGCTTTCTCCTTAAGACACATCTAGTGTTCGTAATCTGTTAAACGGTGCTTTCTATGTGGTATGGCCGTTATCACATTATGTTATACTATACGTGATTCCGCCATATGTTCGACGACTTGCGGAAAGTTCGAATGAGGCAGATATACTACCGATAATGTGGCTTTTTAGATTTAAAGGTAAGAAGAGAGACATTTATCTTTCGATAATATAAAACATATCCCCTTACCCCCGTACAAGAGTGTTGTCACTACATCAGTTGGACAGCGTCTATTGCTGATACAGCGAATGAATACAAATCGATTAATACTGCTATGGTCTTTTATGACTTTATTATGCTTTTATTTAATTTTTATTTAATCTCCGGGTTTTATGATGTTTAATTCTAAATCTTACCTTTATTCTCCCCAGCTAAAGCATGTACTAGCAACTCAATTAATAGTTGACTCTTATTTTATCGTAGGATTACTGTAGAATTGAATTAGAGCATAAACAATATAAATCAATTTTATTTAAAGTACCACAGTCTGTAATTTTGGATATATAATCCCAAGTTCATTTATAAATTATTGTACCTAATAATAAATTTTTTAGTAGAACTCAATTTTACCAGTATAATACTATTTGTTTATATTATTTTATTTTATTATATCTGAAGGATATTGTGTTTATTACTATTATTAAAATAATGTTTATTAATTAACGCTATTAGTCTATTAACTTCAAATTTAGATAATCTTTTATTTTGGATTAGAATCAATTTAATATCTGTTAATAGTAGTCTTTTTCTTCTATACTGCTTCTTATTCTTATCATCGTATTTAATTTTAGTGTACACTTACAATTGTCCTTTTATCTGTACATGTACTTTTTTCTCAGTTTGACACAATTCTTCTATTAAATTAAGTCTGTTAATTAGTATTGTAAATTTCAATATTACATAATAGTCTTGAATCACTTTTAACTCACGTCATGAACTTTTGATAAAAAAATGCACACAATTTTGTTATTATTTATTTATATTGGCCGCCAAAACCTTGGATATGAAATATCATAAATTAGAGATTCCTAATTTCCATACAGTATGACATTTCTCACCTCGTAAATCATATTTTTAGGTTAACAGTATATAATTGTGTCTGCTTTTAATGTTTATGCTTTTATACAACAAACAAGTAAGTATTAACATTAAGCTTTATCTATTATGATAATAATTCCTTTTACAGAACGACTTAATTCCAAAATCATAATTTCCAACTAAACTGAGTTCGACCTGTACAAACCAAATTGAACTATAACTGGTATTTTTATAATTTCTCGTTTAAATGAAATTATTCAATATGATTCTATCTAATTTATTTTATTTTTGATGATGAAAATGACGTTTGCTGTTCAAATACTTATACTATTGTAAGAAATAGAACTTTTGAATAATAAAACGATATCTTTTTATTTACTCTATAATTAATCTGCATGTTAATTATATGCTTTCTAAATTGATTTTCCATTTTAGGATCATACCAATACATACAAAGAAAAAGACGACCAATCTCGCCCAAAAGCTTTTCAGTTCTTTGCATTAATATGCCACACAAAATGGGACCAAAATCATCCTGATAGATTATGTCGTTCTCGAATTTCCGGAAAGACATACGCATTCTTTATTAATTTTCCCACTTTCCTTGCACTCCAAAGCGGTTACTATATTCACAAAAGTTATATAATTTTATGAGACCTTTCATATAATTTTGGGTTGGTCGTGATTGATTGTGCGGTTACGGTAAAAATGGTAAATTTGTAAAAATCGTTGAAATATATCGTTAAAAGGAATATTCCGGAAGGCTGTGGCCTAAGCAATATAAAACCAATGCGTGCTGATGAACGAGCGACATGGAAATAACAGGAAAACAGTCATTTAAGCGGTGAATGAGAAGATAAGAAACCGTAGAGCATACTCGTAGATATCGTATAAGCTTCCTTTATACGAGATTTCCAAGATCTTACTTTATCTTTTCCAATAGAACATATTGTATTATTTTCATAAACACATTTTTTAAATATTGATTTGAAAAGCAGCACGCATTTTTCTAACAACATCTACAAGGTTGTGTTAACTTTGCTTCATAATATTTTCAAGGGAGCACGTCTCTTTTTCCCATCTTAATTTTTGTACATTAGTGTACGCACTAGTGCTGGCAATTTTGGGAATTTTGTATGTTAAATAAGGGTGTAACGTGTAAAAGTTATGCTCCAATTACAATTAATTTAATATCCAGCAGTTTCTTGATCAGTTAATTTCAGTTATCATTTAATTGGTATGACGTATGTTAAGTTTGCACTTCCTCGTTGAAGTGTTTCTTTGTCTAACCCCTTGGTCTATTGTGCAAATTTTGAAAATTCTAAGAAAATTTTGATGAATTTTGGAAAAGCCTATACAGAGGGAGTTCAACGTCACATTCACTTCAATTATGTATGTATGTATGTATATCTGTAACCTCATTTACCTTGCGGTCACTTCAATTATAACAAAATAAAACTTTAGGTTACAATTCCATCACTATACTCTTATTTTTTTGGTTTGTTATATTGACAAGGTCTAGGCATGCGAAGTACCAGGTACCTTAGACACCGACTGCTGTGGTCATATGGTCAAAGTCATACATAGAATGCTACTAAATGCCTAGACCTTGTCCATGGGGTTGGCAAAAAGGGCCTATGAAGGCCTACTTGCTAGACATGATTCTCCCCACAAATACTACTACTACTGCTACATAAAATACTATACTCTGCTCACATCTTTTTTGCAGGAAGGTTGGCCATGGCAGTTTACCAATTTTAGCTGTTTACTTTGTTTTGTTTAAACGAGGTTTACATGAGAGGTTATGGTTATCAAATGCATTTATGCTAGAAAACGGGGCAAAACACCTGTTGGAGCTTCCAGGCATGCACCCTAGTAAGGGAGGGGTGAGCGCGGCAGGGCGGCTCCAGGTAGTTTTAAGTAAGAAGTAGTCGTTAAGTAACTGTACATAGTTAAAGACGGTCTCGTACCAGTTAGCAGCACATCAGCTGAGAAACATAGCCCAAATCAACGGCACATCGGCTGTAAAGGGTTAATAAAGTTTCTGTAATATACTGGTGCTTTTTTTATTTACGTTATCGAATAACAAACATTAACATTGGTCCTTCGACCCGGATCACCGGTAAATTAATTTAAAAAGTGTGTTCGTTCGTCGAAATTCCTGGAAATCGAGCTCCATCAGCCGCACACAGCAGCACCAACGAGGGACGTTTTCCTATTGCACATCAGCAGCTTCAAGACGACGACTCCGATCAAATTCTCTGCATATCAGCAGCATCAAGGCTAATTACATCAACTACACATCAGTAGAAAAACGGAGGGCATTAGGTCAAACAGGTCAGTGATCCTTTCCATAACTCTATTTCACCCGTCCTATCATCGGAGAGTGTATATCTTTGTCGCCGTGCAGTCTATTCTAATATTTAATTGAAATGGCGGCGGAATTAGGAACCTTGATTCACAAACGGGGTCATGTTAAGGCTAGATTGACAAAAATAGCAAATTTTGTAGGTAATTTTGAACAAGGGGATAATGTTAATCAGTTGAAGGTACGACTTCCCATGTTAAAGGAGATTAACGATCAGTTTAATAGCTTGCAAATGGAAATCTTAATGATTAATCCAGATTTGTCAGAAAATGATGATCAGGATAACTTTGACACGCTGTACTTTAATACAGTATGCGCAATTCAATCAATTTTGGAAGATCATACCGGTTCTGCGTCACAAAGAGTTCCTGCAGAAAATTCGCGTGAATCGCAATTTAATATCAAATTACCAATTCTAAATTTGCCCGAATTCTCCGGAAGGTATTCAAATTGGAGAGCTTTTTATGACACCTTTAAATCGCTAATCCACGATAACCACAAATTAAATGATTGTGAACGTTTTCACTATTTAAAATCCTGCCTTAAGCAAGAACCTCTGCATGCAGTTGATGCATTGCCTGTATCACAAGCTAATTATACCTCTGCTTGGGAAATTCTAAAACGAAGGTATGAAAATAAAAGGTTAATCATACAAGAACATGTTCAGTCTATATTAAAATTGTCAGTTATTTCTAGACCATCTCATACTTTGCTGCGCCAATTGGTAGACAAGGTAAACTCAAACATGGCAGCATTAAAGGTTCTAAATTTACCTGTTGATTCTTGGGATGCACTTATTGTTCCAATTTTGAGCGAAAAATTAGATTATACCACTAACAAAGAGTGGCAATCGTGTCTAAATAGCGAGATTCCAACTTTAAAGGAATTTATAACATTTTTAGACAAACGATGCGAAGTACTCGAATCGTTAAGCTCTTTAACAAGGCCACATCAGGCGAATCCATCAAACAAAGTAAGCTTAAGGGAAAAACCACCTCGTCATGCTTCATACTTGAATATCAACAAACCGTCGTGCTTTCAATGTAAACGCAATTCGCACAACATATATCAGTGTTTAGAATTTTTAAAATTAAGTGTTCCCGATCGCCTTAAGCAAGTCGAGAAATTCGATTTATGCTCAAACTGTCTCAGAAATAATCATAAAACAAATGATTGCCGATCGACCTTAAAGTGCCGCGAATGCAAACAAAGGCATAATAGTTTGTTACATGTAGTTCAAAATGTTACAACGTTAGCAGAGGTTAGCAGTGCCTCTCAATTGAATGAATCTGAAATAGTGCCATCAACATCAATGATATGTTCAAACAAGGACATTAATACGACTGTATTGCTATCAACCGCTTTAGTCAATGTCAGTGATAGCAAAGGAAACTTGCACGAAGCTAGGGCGCTTTTAGATGTAGGTTCTCAAAGTAATCTCATAACTGAGAACTTAGCAAAAAAATTATCTCTGAATCAAGTGAACACAAATATTACAATTGCGGGTATTAATCAAGGTCTCAGTTACGTCAAAAAAATGGTAGAAGTCTCTGTCAAGTCCCGTCATAATAATTTCACTGCAGAAGTGCAATGTCTTATAGTACCGCAAATTGCACAAGATATTCCGTCGCGATCATTCAGCAGGGCCATGGTTCAAATCCCCGTAAATCTCAATATTGCTGATCCATATTTTAACCAAGCAGGCCCCATAGATTTATTGCTAGGTGCCGGGCTATTTTGGGAAGTTCTTTGTGTGGGCCAAATACGAACGAACAACCATCAACCTTTCTTACAGAAATCGCATTTTGGATGGCTAATCGGGGGCTCAATAGAATTTGCTTTAAGTACCGCAAGGACTTCGTGCAACCTGAGTACCGCAAGCAGATTAGAAAATAGCTTAACTAAATTCTGGGAACTTGAACAATACTCATGTCAAAGACACTTGTCTGCTGAAGAAATAAATGTGGAAAACCACTTTAGGAGCACTTTTCATCGGGATGTAAATGGTCGGTTTGTAGTAAGACTTCCGTTTAAAAACGATAAGCTGGCCTTGGGCGCGTCTTACCAAAATGCGTTAAAGCGATTTTATAATTTAGAGCATAAGTTAAACTGTAAGCCAGAAATAAAGCAGCAATATATGGATTTTATGACGGAATACAAGCATTTAAATCACATGGAATTGGTTCCGGAACATCAATTAAACGTGCCGAGTTGCTATCTTCCTCATCACGCGGTGTTTAAGGAATCTAGTTCAACCACCAGGCTAAGAGTGGTCTTTGACATGTCGGCGAGGACTAGCAACGGGTCGAGTTTAAACGACAATTTAATGTGTGGACCAGTGATTCAACAAGATTTATTTTCAATTTTGACGCGATTCAGGACCTTTCAATATGCGTTAACGGGCGACATAGCAAAAATGTATCGCCAAATACAAATTCATCCGCAGCAGGCTGATTATCAAAGAATATTATGGCGAAATAATTCCAATGAACCCCTTCAAACATACAGGTTGCTTACACTTACATATGGTACGAAACCAGCCAGTTACATCGCAACTCGATGTTTGCAAGAACTAGCTTTACAAAATCAAGTTAATTATCCTCTAAGCAGTAAAGTTATAGGTCGCGATTTTTATATGGAAGATCTCATTACGGGCGGGAATGAATTAAATGCGCTAATAACGCTAAAGGATGAAATAATTGACATTTTGGCACAAGGGGGTTCGAATTGCGTAAGTTTGCTTCAAATGAAAAACAAATTCTTTCTGGAAGTAGTGGTATAAGGCCAGATAGTGTAATTAATTTAGATAAGAATGGAGAAACTAAGACGCTAGGATTAATTTGGAATTGTGATGGTGATTTTCTAAAATACGAAATTAAAACACACACACTATGTAGTAAAATTACTAAACGTTCGATTTTATCCTCGATAGCTCAGATTTTTGATCCTTTAGGTCTTATAGCACCAGTATCGATGAAAGCAAAGATTATAATGCAAAAATTATGGTTATTGAAAATAGCTTGGGATGAGAGCGTACCCATGGATATTCATTCGACGTGGACTGAATTTTTAAGTCAACTGTCTTATTTAAACGATTTACAAATCAATCGTAAAGTAGTGTCGTGTTTTCCTTTCAAATCAATAGAAATCCACGGCTTTTGCGATGCCTCAAAATTAGGTTTCGGAGCTGCGATATATATTAAGACAATAGGCACTAATAATGAACATAGTTCTCAATTATTGTGTGCCAAAAGTAGGGTTGCGCCGCTGAAAACAGTCACAATACCGCGGCTAGAGCTATGCGCTGCTTTATTGTTAGCTAAATTAATGGATAGCGTTAAGAAAACGCTTAATTTAGACATTAAAAGGGAATATTGTTGGACTGATTCGACTATTGTATTAGCATGGTTAGCGACAGAACCTAATACGTTAAATACTTTCGTCGCAAATAGGGTGGCTGAAATTCAGTCGTTATCTCAAATAGAAAATTGGAGCCATATAAGGTCGCGGGATAACCCTGCAGATGTTGTTAGTAGGGGTCTGCTACCTAGAGAATTAATCACCGATCGAACGTGGTTCTTTGGTCCGACGTGGTTGAATCAAGAATACCAACAACCAACTTTAGAGATAGGGAATGTTGAGATTATAGAGAAACGCAAGAAGGTTATAGCCTTTACAACAATGAATGTAGAGACGCAGTTCATTGACAAATTTTCATCTTTTTCCAAGCTACAGCGCGTGATAGCCTACTGTTTTAGATTTATTCAAAATTGCAAAAACAAGACAGATGCAAAATCAGGGCCGCTGGCATCTAATGAACTGCAGAAGGCTACGTTTGCTTTAGTTCGCATTGTACAACAGCAGGCATTTGCAGCTGAGAGATGGCAATTAAATAAAAACGAGGTAGTGGACAAATGTAGCCCATTAGCTTCTTTAAATCCCTTTGTAGGCGACGATGACTTAATAAGGGTAGGTGGTCGACTAAGAAATGCAGCTATATCGAATGATGTAAAGCATCCCATAGTTATGCCTAAAAATCATCACTTGACCAGATTGCTTATTATCAGTGAACATGAGCGTCAATTGCATGCAGGGGCGCAAGCTACATTAGCGGCATTAAGGCAGACATATTGGATTATAGCTGCAAAAGGTGTCATAAGGCAAATCATTCATAAATGTATGAGATGTTTTCATGCAAAGCCCCGTATTATTGTGCAGAAAATGGGTGATCTTCCCAAAGATCGGTTGCAATTAACACGTCCTTTTTTAATATCAGGAGTGGATTACGCAGGACCCATTTTGGCCAAACAGGGTCGCGGACGCGGTAAAAGAACCATAAAGGTTTACATTGCGTTATTTGTATGTTTTGCCACTAAGGCAGTTCATTTGGAGGTAGTGAGCGATTTAACATCAGCATCGTTTTTAAGTGCGCTAAAACGATTTATCGCAAGACGTGGTCATATATCACGCATATATTCAGATAATGCGTCTACCTTCATAGGAGCCAAACGCGAATTGGCTGATTTGGCCCAATTTCTTAAAAATTCTAACTTTCAAAATGAATTGATAAGCACATTAGCTGCTAAAAATATCGAGTGGAAATTCATAGCACCTCGTGCGCCGAACATGGGGGGTTTATGGGAATCAAATGTTAAGGCGATGAAATATCACTTGAAAAGGGTTATAGGTAACGCGCTATTAACGTACGAAGAATTATACACTCTCCTTACCCAAATCGAAGCCTGTCTAAATTCCCGACCCCTCACCCCGCTGACCTCTGATCCTAATGACTTGGCCGCACTGACTCCTGGTCATTTCTTGATCGGGGAACCGTTGATGACAATGGTGGAACCCGATACAACCCATTTAAAATTAAATTGCCTTTCACGGTGGCAAAGAGTGGAGCAACTTCGGCAACATTTTTGGAAAAGGTGGCATAGAGAATATCTGCTTCAACTGCAACAGCGTTCCAAGTGGCGACAAAGGGCGCTCGAAGATATTCGTATAGGAAGAATGGTCATCGTGGCAGAGGACAACGTACCACCTCAACAGTGGCTCTTGGGGAGAATAATTGAGCTTCATCCAGGGGCTGACCAATTAGTGAGAGTGGTAACGGTAAAAACAGTGCGCGGAGTGTTGCGAAGGCCTTTAAACAAATTGTGCTTTTTGCCTCTAAATGAGTGAACATAAACGATTTATGTATTAGTAATAGGGGTATATATTGTTTAATTGTAAGAATCATTGTATATTGTGCTTTAGGTGTAGGAATTGGTTTATACAGTCTTTATTACGTTATTGTACATAATATTATTAATTGTTCTTGTTTCGAAGCCTAAAGGACTTCAAAGGGGGCGGTATGTTGGAGCTTCCAGGCATGCACCCTAGTAAGGGAGGGGTGAGCGCGGCAGGGCGGCTCCAGGTAGTTTTAAGTAAGAAGTAGTCGTTAAGTAACTGTACATAGTTAAAGACGGTCTCGTACCAGTTAGCAGCACATCAGCTGAGAAACATAGCCCAAATCAACGGCACATCGGCTGTAAAGGGTTAATAAAGTTTCTGTAATATACTGGTGCTTTTTTTATTTACGTTATCGAATAACAAACATTAACAACACCTTCATATACAAAGTTGCCACATTTAAGCAGAACATAAAATAGAACTTTAATAGTTTTTATGTATGTATCTGGTTTCAGTAATTGTGTAATTGAAGACACTTTTAATTAGCTACATGGAAGTTCTTACAATACTATAGATTTTATGTTTCTCCACGTCTACTATCAAAATAAGCAGTTTATTTAATATTTTATTCTGTTAAATGGCAGTAAATGTCTTGCAGGTTATACAGGTTAGATAACATTTCAGTTCTCCAACATGTACAGGGAATTTATTTTAATGGCTAACTTAAGAGTTTCGTTTCTATGCCACTATTTAATCATACTGGTCATTTCCATAGTTACAAATGAAACCAATAGAGTTTATTTTACAAATTAACATACGAATTATTACTTGTCAAAAAGACAATTAAAAGTTATCCTAATGTATATAACTGAAGAAAAGATACAACACACAAGTTGTACCTAGGTAACTACTGTTTAGTTGCATACCTACCTACATTCCGATAACAAAATTAAAGTTTCTTGTTTCCAAGTACACTTCTGTGCAATAAAATTAAGCACACGTCTTATGACTATTTATCACAATATTATAGTTTGCATAATTCTGGTCTATTTTAATTGCCTAGCAGCAGTTTCAATAAATGATAAAACACCATAACTTGAAAATAACACATTTATTAAAAGACCAATACTAAGATCTTTCGAAAAAAAAACGCTATTAATAAATGCAACAAATCCGGGTGTGCTTAATTTTATTGCACAGAAGTGTACATACGTAATTCAAATTCGTAGGTTAACTGGTAAAATAAAAGCTCTAATCTATTGATCTCATTTGTAACTATGGAAGTGACCTGTATGAGTAAATGCTGGCATAGAAACGAAACTGCTATATTAACCCATGGTGTAAAGAATACAAGGTGAAACGTTCCCGGAGATACGCAGTCATTCAGAAAGTTGAGAGGAGATGTCAACAATCCCCAATGGGCCTAGTCAGGAAATCCATCATGGTCGCCATCATGGTGTAACCATGGCCGCGATCGTATATTGTTGCTGGCACTGTCAGTCGATGTCAAATTCGAGGTTATCAGCTATCAGGTTAGGTTTGTCGTCAGTCTGACACCAACTGACGCAAAACCTAACTTCGAATTTGAGATAGACAGCGTCTTCAACAATACACTTCAGTACTACCATTCGTTCCCTTTGTGGGCCCATTCCTTATTGGTTGAATTTGAGGCTTCGCCCACAATGTATCCATTGTGCCGAACTTTACACCTTGTATTCTATGCACCATGTGTTAACCATTAACATAAATTCACTGTATACTGAATCTTATTAGAGAAAAGCAGACAGCAAACACTCAAGATGTCGCAGCTAAAACTCGCGTGAGCAGATTAGTAAGAGAAGAAGTGGACAAATATAGGATAGATCATATAACTACTACAGTGCCACCAAGCACACAAAACCTCGAGTAGGGGAGGCTAGCGCTAGCTCCGTTTGCCAAGTACACTTCTTAAAAAAACTGTAAACATTCATAAACGCGGGGAATTTAAACTTTTATTTTTAAAATCATGGCAAATCTTTTACATCTAACACTGCTTAAGTTACTAAAACACTACTTATTATATATAAATGCATTGTTACGAAGATAATAGTACTAAATATAATAAGCGGGAATGCAATACATATTTTTTCGACTACCATTTCCTAAAGGAGGCTATTATTTGACACATTCCATGTGTCAAAAGCATGTTGTTATTGCATGCTATGCAATAATAGTAGATTATATTATAAGTGAGAGAAATGCATCATTATTTGCGAGTGAGAATTTTGAATCGCGAGTGCCCCAGCACGAGCGATACAATTTCTCACGAGCTTATAATGGCATTTCGCTCACGTGTGATATACGACGTTTTATCTTTCAGTAGCAATTCGTATGCCTAAACAGTTTGAGCCGTCAGAATATGTCGCAAAACAGACAATAGATAGTTACAGTAGCACCTATTACCATACATTATACAACTGATTTCAGTGACTAAAATGAAGTTTTATTCACTAGTGAGTATAAAATACATTATACAGCTGTTTTCAGTGACTAAAATTAAGTTTTACTCACTAGTGAGTATAAAAATATTTTATACTCACTAGTGAATAAAACTTCATTTTAGTCACTGAAAACAGTTGTATAATGTATGGTAATAGCTGCTACTGTAAGATAATAGCTATTTATGCAACAAGTGCTAAAAGTCGACGTTTATGCGCGAGACATGAAAATTATGAAACGAAGCCGAAGGCTGAGTTTCATAACATATCTCGCGCATAAACGACTTTTAGCACGCGTTGCATACAATATTTTATCTACTCCAGTGGGATAAGTAACGCATTACGTCACTCATTTGACACTATTTCAGTTACGTAATGAAGCTCATTACACCACTCAGTTATGTAATGGTTTCATTACGCAACTGAGTTGTGTAATGACTTCATTACGTAACTGAAATAGTGTCAAATGAATGACATAATGACATTTGCCTACTAAAATAGTTTTGAAAATGACAGATCTGACATTTCTCTTAATGCACTTTTCTCAATTTTAGGCAGTCGTAGATAAAATTTTGTACAATACATGTGTGATAATGCATCATTAATATACTTGTGTGCTTACATAACTCGTGCTACGCACTCGTTTGTAACTTACACACACGTATATTAATGATACTGTTATCCCACTTGTATAGTAAATAACTATTATCTACGACCTTAATTTTACCGTTATTAATCCATAAATATCGATTTAAGAAAGGTTCGAATCTGCGACACTTTTAATTTATGTCATAATGAACAGTAGCCTACGCCGCGCGGGCGATTGTTTGGCCACGTCCGTGCTGTCAAGGTGAGTTACGAAATGTAATTATTGATACTCCACATATGACTGTATTCATTACCTAACGCTTTAATTATTTCAAAAACACTTTACTGTAACGCAAGAAGCAACTAGAATAGCTTTACAACTTCACTTGCAGTTCGAAATTGTAGTTTTATAACCTCACTTCACTTTTAGCCCGCGTGCTAAAAGTAAACAGCTGATTTCTTTAAACACGGCAAACTATGAAACGTCACTTTTACTGAAACAAACTAGCGCTAAAAGCCTACTTTTAGTAGTGGTCGTAGATAAAAATATTATTGCATACATCTGTCACTTTATTGCACACTTCTCTTAAAATTTATTATATTTGGTGAGTTTTCAATTTAAAACAATGAAAGCATACCTAACATGATTTTTCAATTTGAAATGACATTGACGTTTTGTGATCTCCGTTAGCATAAATATGTGTTAGTCGAAAAAATTATGTATACAACTTGTATCTAAAGCTTCTTTTTGCACTTGTAAGACATTCTCACGCGTGCAAAAAAGTAGCACTTTAGCTACTCGTTGTGTAAATAACTATTATAATAATGAATTACAGCAATACTGAGAGATTTTATTCCAGTATAGTTAACTTGTCAGAGTTGTCAGTCATTTTTTACTAGTACATTTAAACTCGGTACTGGGCTACGTATTTCACTATTGTAAACATCTGATTCATCCTCTAACTCCAAGAATTTTCCTACTTTGTACTTGAATAAATATATGTTTCATCTAGGAACGTTTTTTGTTTACACCTAGTTTTTCGTTTTCTATATCTGGAACGCCACGCTACCATGATACTCCTTGCCCTGAGCAACTTTCTTTTGCCAAGGTTTCGCGTCCTCCAGTATAGAAAACGTTTTCTTTTATTTTCTTACTATTACATTTAAAGAGTGTACATCTCGTAAACCGTTCATCGCAAAACTCCCAAAATGAAAATCATCGAGAATGATTTTCTTCCTTCTTCCTTCAGTTTAATTGTCTTGTAAGATGTTAAAGAAGTAGATAGTACCTGAAGAAAGTAAGGGCCAAAGCGTTGCCTGCATTATGATTTTTAATGACAATGCTGAGAAATAATATTGGTATTTTTAAATACTGTCTGCTGTGTGTAGCATACTTCTTGTGAATTTTCTTTATTAGACAAGTTTATTTCCCGGAAATATCCACGTTCCAAAAGCCCTCTGTTTATCAAAAATATTTATACAATATGCAATTCCACTTCTTGCTTCTGAATGCACAAGTTTTCTTCCTTTGGTATTATTTAGTATTACATAGGTATATACTAACCAAAATACTATTAACGTATGCTAATAACTGCAACTTGAGGTAATATTTTAGAAAAATTTGAGGTTCTAAAACAAAGCCGCCCGAAATTAAATGACGAATAGGTAAACAATAACAAACATAACTAACGAAGAAGAGCAATACTAACAGCAACAACAATAATTAACAAAAAACCGCAAAGCTAATTAATAACAGCTTCTATCTGGCGCGATAGCAGCAATAGCGAAGTGACGTTTGTGTTTTTTCGTGTGAATGTACCTCTCCGTCAAGCTTGCTTTTTATCGGTCTTTTGGATCCCCTTACTTGAATTTTAGATTTAGTTAACATTTTTTCCACATTCTTTCTGTGCTTGGTGCTACGAGAGTCAGTATATTAAGGTCACTAAATCGTGTTAGCTACGCGCAAACAATTCAATAATTTATTTCGAAAACGGTAAAAAATTAACTAGTGTAGCAGAGCAGTGTATTTTAATATAGGCCAATAGGTTGCACAATAAAATACAAAGGCGAAAACTAAAGTACGATAAAAAATTATTTTCATCTAGTATGGCTATGGAATAGTTTCTAATTTATGAATGCAGCTACGTTTATACTTAAATGTTAAATTTGACATTTGATTAGTGAGTGCCTTATAGTTGCATTCATAAATTAGGAACTATTCCCTAGCCATACTAGATGAAAATAATTTTTGATCATACTATACCTATTGACATTTTGAGGGAAACTGAATATCAACACCAAACCGCATAGTGAACTAATTACTTTCCTCAAATCAGTGTGTGTCTAAGTCTAAAAGTGAATTAATTATTAAAACCAACTAACTCAGTGATAATATTCAAGGCTAAAAAAAAACTCTAGCGTCTAATATAAATAATTACTTAGTAACCTATAACCAGTGAGAGAGGCTTATTTAAATCTCACTAGTGAGATAATGTGTGTAACTATAATATGAGCAAAAAAAAAGTTCATCAAAGATACATTTGGAATTTTGAAGTTATCTGTATTATAACACCAAAAAATATACCTAATCCTTGTCACTGACATTTTGTAGACAGTGGTTGACTAGTGGCTAACATCACAACGTGATCATAACCGTGATCAAGATTTCCCGTAATAAACGCAACAGAAATATTTCCAAAGCCTGCATAAAAAAAGAAGAAAAAAATCATAACCACACTTTGTAACAAATGTCAAATAACAGCTTCATATTTTGTGATGTTACAAGACAAGACTTCAAAATTCCAAAGGCACCCTTGATGAATTTTGTTTTTGTTCGTACGAAGTATCAATTATCATTGCCTTGAATAGCATTACTGCTAAACTGGCATAACCTGTATTTTAAAAAAAATACAAATTAGGGTTCTGTTCATGTGCAACTACAACAATAATCCAAGGCCAACCTTTATGCAAATAACGAGTGAATAGATTATACAAATACATTAAAATGGTTTGCGAAAGTTCGTTCCCCACATTTCGTTCCTCACATTTCGTACCCCACATTTCGTTCCCGGGATATTTCGTCTCCCCACATCTCGTACCCGGAAACTTCGTTCCCGAGCGAGCTCAATTTGTCTCCTAGATTACAGGGTGTTGAAAAAACGAGTGCAGCGATCGGAATGCAGTTAGAAAAATGAAAGGTATTTTAATTAATGTATTTATTAGGTAAAATAAATTTATAAGAACTACATAGAGTACGATCCCGGCTTGAGTTTACAAGAGGGAATTAAATTTTATTTTTAGTTTTACATAAAAATGATATAGGAATTATAATTCCTGCTTGGTTTGTAGAGAATTTTAAGAAAATTTCCAGTTTTCAAAAACAAATCGGCCTTGACAGTTAAGCAAAAACTATTTTCTTTACCGGCAAACTACCCTTTTTGTTCATGATACGGCAAAATATTACTAAAAAAAAGTTGTCCAGAATGAGAAATTATGGCCCTATACAAAATATCAGGAAGATACTTACATTAAACCGTCATTTTTAATAAATACAATTTATTTTGTTCTTATAAGTTTATTATAATAAACAAATAAATTAAAATATCCTTCATTTTTTAACTGCATTCCGATCGCTGCAGTCGTTTTTCAACACCCTGTAATCTAGGGGACAAATTGAGCTCGGTCGGGAACGAAGTTTCCGGGTACGAGATGTGGGGAGACGAAATATCCCGAGAACGAAATGTGGGTTTGAAATGTGGGGAACGAAATGTGAGGAACGAACTTTCCGTATCCCCATTAAAATATACCTACACAATTCTAGGCTCCTACGTCTTACGTTTTTATTGTTATTTATGTGAGTGTAGCATTGGCCATTTTCGCTTGTGCGAGATTTATGTTCTTTTGGAGCTGAGTATAAATATATTGTAAATAAACATTGGGTTACAGCAAATTCGGATTTTTATGTATTGATTTATGGAGACAGTGAAGTGGTGTCGGGATTTACACCAACCGCTGTAGATTGTAGACTTTGTTGCACCAATAACAATTTCTGGATCACAGTATTACTTCCTTTTACGATAAAAGAAGTATTCACCCCAAAAATTCGAAATTGAATTTCAACAGATATGCACGTTTTAGAACCCTCTGAATCCAAAAAACATGTTTTTGTACAATGGTCTGTCTGTGTGTCTGTCTGTCTGTGTGTCTGTCTGTAAACAGAATATCTCAAAAACGAAATGAGGTATGGCGTGTAATATAACACCTCGCGGTGTTATTACCATTAATATCAAACCCCAAATTGTAAATCAAAAATGTGATAGTTCTCTCTTTGGAGGACTATTACATATCAAAATAAATATACCCTTTTTCTAATTATCAAATAGAAGTACTATGAGGTACAGTGCACTTATGTAATTACCTTACTTCTTAATGTAATAAATAGTAATTGATGTATCTCATAAATCAATTTGACATTTAAAATTATGTCATGTGATTATTGTTTTTTAAAGCCTATACTAGTCAGTTTTACAAGCAATGTGACTCATATATTCCAGCTGAATGGATTAATCTTCACCTAACAACTTTCTCTTGTAGTTAAAGACTGAATTACTTTTAAAATATAATAACTAATTGACTTTACGAATCAAATACACATTTCAGGTACTTCACAAAATTAAATTCGCACTTTCAGTTTGTTAGTAGCACATTAAAGATTGATCTGACATTACAAAATAAAATACAAATTGTAAAAAACAATTTAATCGACGATTAAATATGTCCAAACTTGATTTATATGAAAATTCTAAAAATAACTTAATCCCAAGAAGTAACTTTCAAAATATAATTGTCGAAAAACGTCGAGTACCGGAATTACTAATAAATTTAGAAAAATAATTCTTTTAAATTAATTTCTAAATACAATTACAATTATCTTAATGATTTGCCGCACCAAACATGCTGTATAACTTCTTAATATTTCGTAAGAAATGGGCACTAACTTTCTGATTGTCTATCTTGTTTCTGAATGCTCCATCTCAGCTATTAACTGGATACATTCTAGTCAGCAAACACCTCCTTGGGTTGTTCTCGACCAAATCAAAGAATACACAAAATAATTAAAGATATAGAAGAGAATAAAAAAAAAAAAGAAAAGGTATTAAACAATCTTGAGTTTTATATTTGAAATATTTGTGACTTAAACAAATGTGATCGTAGAGAATAATATAACTGCTACTACGTATCAAATGATCAATTATTATTCTTCACAATTAATGGGAGGGAATTTAACCCTTAAAGTGACTATTTCTCATAGATTATCAATTCAAATTATTTTGTTACTACTAAATATAAACAACCCTCTGGTTGCCCTTACAACCCCACCAGTTAAAACATACAACTGTTACATCACATGATATTCGTTAGATATCTGGATATTATATAATTTAAATGTATCATTCATACGGTATGCTGCATTACAAGCGTTGAAACTTCATATATACGTTTTGTGTACTATGTAGATGAGACAGCAAGCTTTTGACGAAAATCGTATAACCGGAAGTATGGTGTTTACTCTTGTGATTTTTCAGTTTTTTTAGATTTTTTCAGAAACGGCTCTAACGATTTTTTTCAAACTTTACACTTTTATTACATTTTTAATGTATGTATATTGATGTGAGATATGTGATTTTCCAGTTGAATTCCTCTAAAAATTATTTCTTTTGTTTTGTTAATAAATACAACTTTTCTGAGTAACCACTTTATTTTGAACTTATCATTTGCGTGTCAGTGGTTGAACTGACCACCGAAGATTTTAAAATGACGCACCAGCAACCCTCCGAAAATGAGCGAGTGCGCCCGAAATACAAAACTGGCAACGAAAATACACAAACTTAATATTAACAAAGAAATAGAAATATGTTACATTAACTAGTCTAAACATACCCCCCACCTTGAAGAACTAAACTTCAAAACGCTGTACAGTTACAATAATGATTAATCAATCATACATATATACAAAAATCGAGAACCTTTAATAACACATAGAATAAAGTCTTTAAAAATCAGTCAATTGTCATTAATGGGTAACACACACAGTTTAGCTACCGCACGTTTTTGTACGCCACCAACACTTTTCACAGTTACCACTCGGATTATGCCATCAGAGCCGGGATGCACATCCACAATTCTGCCAAGGTGCCATTTCAGGGGAAGCACATTGTCCTCGCGAATAACGACCATTGCGTTGGGCGTAATTAAATTTGCGCTGTTGGATCGCCATTTAGTTCGCACTTGTAGTTGGCTAATATACTCCTTGGACCACCTAGCCCAAAAGTTCTGAGCTATCTGCTGCACCCTCTGAAAGTGAGATAGTCTTGCTGGCTTAGTGTCAACAACATCTTGATCTGGAACGCTGAATAAGCTTCTCCCTATCAGAAAGTGAGCTGGAGTGAGAGGATTTAGGTCAGAAGGGTCATTTGACAATGGGGAGAGAGGTCTAGAATTTACCACTGCTTCAATTTGAATTAAAACTGTATTTAATTCTTCATATGTTAGTAGTGCAGTACCAATAACGCGTTTCAAGTAATATTTTATTGTTTTTACACCTGCTTCCCAGAGACCTCCGAAATGCGGAGAGCGTGGTGGTATAAAGGACCAGGAAATACCCTCTGAGGCTATTGCATTATCAAAATCCTTACTAGTGCATTCAGAATTTAAATCTCTTAAAAATGATTTTAAACAAGCATTTGCTCCAACGAAATTGCTGCCATTATCAGAATATATTTTAGAAGGCTTACCCCTCCTTCCAACAAATCGTCTTAAGGTAGCTAAGAAGGCTTCTGTGGTAAGTTCCGATACAACTTCCACATGAATTGCCTTTGTCGAAAAACAAATGAAAATGCATATATATGTTTTGATCGTCTTGCAACCTCGCCCCTTGCGGTCTTTCGTTAAAATAGGGCCACAATAATCTACGCCACATGTTTGAAAGGGAAAGGCAGCTGTTACTCGCTCTTTAGGCAAAGATCCCATTAAATATTTAGCACGATTGGGATTTGCACGAAAACATCTTACGCAGTTATGAATAATTTTTCGCACTAAGTTGCGTCCCGAAATTGGCCAATATGTGTCCCTAAGAACTGACAAAAGTAATTGCGGACCCGAATGTAGCGTACGTTCGTGCAGGTCTTGCGCAATTAGCAATGTAAGCCGATGCTTGGACAGGAGAATAATGGGGTGCTTCTTATTTTCAGAAAAATTGGAATTTTGTAATCTACCGCCTACCCGCAAAATTCCTCTTTCATCAAGGAAAGGATGTAGGGCGAGTAAATTACTTTTGGAGTTAATATCCCTTGATTTCGACAGTTCCTTGATTTCTTGCTTAAATTCGTCGTGCTGGGCAATTTTTATCAGAATTTCCAAAGCATGGTTTAATTCAGTCACTGTAAGGCAACCGATGGTTCTATCACGTTTTAGCTTTAATGAATTGTTTTTAAATTTCACACAATATGCTATACATCGCTGCAACCGCCTTAGAGAAGAAAAACGCGCAAATAAATCGTTTTCAATTCGTGCCATTAATTCAATTGTAGTTGCAACGCGGCATTCAGACAAATACTCAGTGGAAGTCTGATAATTTTCAATTGCCCTACCGGGCCAGCAGCTAGGTAACTGCCTTAGCCAATTTGGGCCGTGCCACCAAAGTTTTGAGCCAATTAATTTATTTGGTCTAATACCGCGTGATAGGAGGTCAGCAGGATTGTCACCAGAGCTACCGCCAGTCAGACTGGCCTACCAAATTTTGGATTTCCGAAACCCGATTGGCCACAAAGGTTTTTAGGGTATTTGGAGCAGACTTAATCCATGCTAGCGTAACTGTCGAATCGCACCAATACACCGTAGCGTCAAACTGCATTTTTATGGCTGCCTTGAACTTATCAACAAGCCTAGCAAGTAAAAGAGCTCCGCACAGTTCTAAGCGCGGTATGGAAATGGTTTTTAACGGTGCTACTCTAGATTTAGCACAAGCTAATTTAACATGTACGTTTCCTAACGCGTCCATACTCCGAACGTAAATACAAGCGCCATAAGCGACCTCAGACGAATCTGAAAAACAATGAATCTCAATGCTCGTTGCGTCGTGGATGATTACTTGACGCGGTATCTCTATTTGCTGCAAAGCTTTTAGTTCATCTTGAAACTGTAGCCACTGAGAATGCAAATCCATAGGAACAGATTCGTCCCATGATAAATTATATTGCCATAATTTTTGCAGCAAGATTTTTGGTATTATGACAGCAGGACCTAGGAGCCCTAAAGGATCAAATATTTTAGCTGTAGCGGATAAAATATACCTTTTGGTCACGGAAGTTTGCAATTTATTTGCCTTGATGCTATAATTTAATGTGTCTGATTGCGGTAGCCATAATAAACCTAAAGTTTTTGTGTTTTGATCGGGACACAACTTCAGGGCGCTAGAATCTCCAGCATTGGAGGCAGGTATATCATGTAAAACTGAAGGTTCGTTTGATATCCATTTTCTGAGATCGAAACAACCACGTTGGAGTATCAAAATGATTTCATTTCGAATAGCAATTGTTTCTTCGATGGAATCTGCACCCGTAAGCAGATCATCGACATAGAAATCATTTAAAATTATGTTAGATGCTCGAGGAAATTCGCTTATGCTTTTATGCCCTAACTCTTGAAGACACCTAATTGCCAAGAATGAAGCCGCGGCAGTGCCGTACGTAACCGTGTTCAAACAGTAGTCCGCCAATGGGTCAGTAGGGCTTGATCGCCATACAATGCGTTGCAAGTCTCTTTGTTCGGGCTGAATAAACACTTGCCTGTACATTTTTGCTATGTCAGCCGATAGAGCATATCTATATTTGCGAAATCTGATTAAAATAGAAAAAAGGTCATCCTGAATGACCGGACCTACAGCTTGAAGATCGTTCAAAGAGATGCCTGTGGTTGATTTCGCGGACCCATTAAACACGACCCTTAACTGGGTTGTTAGGCTTTCTTCTTTTATCACGCCATGATGGGGCAAGTAATACGAAACGACACTATTTTCTACATTTTCTATCTTGCTCATGTGACCCATCATCTCGTATTCACTCATGAATTTGACATATAATTCCTTAAGTTTAGGATTTCTCTCCAATTTTCGTTCAAGGGCGTAAAATCTCTTAACAGCTAGTAATTTTGAATCGCCTAATTTATTCGATGTTTCCTTTAGCGGAATGGAAACATAGAATCTACCATTCTCGTCGCGAGCAGTAGTGCTGGTGAAATTCCTTTCACAAAAACGCTCTTCGCTTGAAAGCGCCTTGGTTACGCAACATTCCTCTAGTTCCCAGAATTTTGCTAATTGTGCTTGCACATCTAGACTACTACTTGCTATATTTAAATTGCAATAAACATTGTTACGATTATTAGGCTGACAATTTAAAGGACCGGCTAATATCCATCCTAGCCTCGTTTTTTGCAACGTTATCCGATTTCCACCTAGCTTAATTTGTCCCACACAGATTAATTGCCAAAAGATCTCGGCACCTATCAGAATTTCAATTTCACTTGATATATTAAATGTATTGTCAGCTAATTTAATATTCGGCGGAATTTGCAATGAGGCTGAGTCGAACGAGTAGCTTGGAATATTTCCAGTTATTTTTGGGACTACTATACAAGAGATGGTGGTTTTAAAATTGCCATAGCTTGAGTGCATACTGAGTTCCGCTTTGTGTCGAATTTGGGTGGACAACTGGTTTATACCCGTTACCGCTAAATCAATATTAGTTTTTTGTAAACCTAATCGCTCACACAAATTTTCAGTTATAATATTTGACTGGCTACCCGAATCTAATAATGCACGACAATTATAAAGAGAGCCAGATTTGCACTCAACACGAATGATCGCCGTTGATAGTAACACTTCCTGCTCGTAGCCATTCATAATATGACTTGTCATCGACGAAACTGCATTAGATTCTTCCTGACTTATCTGCGCTGTTTGCGAATGACTGGAGCTTGACGCTTCTACACTATTTTGAATGACTCCGGAGGGAAAACTTTGATTTTCTGAATTTTGAGTATTTAAATGTAGGAGTGTATGGTGCTTTTTCCTACAATATCTGCAGCTTGATGCCCTACAAAAATTACTGGAATGGAAGCCCTTTAAGCAGTTAAAACAAAGTCTTTTGTTTTTTGCCTCTTGTATTCGAGACGCTATCGGAAGTGCTTTAAACTGTTCGCAATTATAAATGCTGTGCGAGTCTTTGCAAATGACGCATTTAGGCTGCTTAACTGCATTTTCATTAGTGGCCAAAAATGAACTTGCTGTAGAATTGTTAAATTTGGTTTTAAATTTGTTAACTTTCAGTTCACTGGCCTGAGTAACATTAAGAGTTTCTAACAGTTCGCATTTCGACTTCAGAAACGTTTTTAAATGCTCCATAGTTGGAAAATCACCTTCAATTTTCTGAGCCTCCCATTCACGTTTAGTGGCGGAATCAAATTTAGCACTAATTAAATAAATCAATATGGTATCCCACGCTTCTACTGGTTGACCTAACACCTTTAATGCCCTTAAATGTTTAGAAACATTGTCAAGGAGCTGCCGTAACAAAATATGGGATTCCTTTGGTATAGATGGTAAATTAAACAATAGTTTAATATGATTATTCACAATTAGCCGCTTATTGTCGTACCTTTCAAGCAATAAATTCCACGCAATGGGATAGTTAATATCGCACACTTGTAAGGATTGAATTATTTCGCTTGCCTTTCCCTTCACGGAGCCCTTTAAGTATAGAAATTTTTGAACATTTGTAATAGTTTCGTTATCATGTATTAATGATTTGTATAAATCTCTATACTCTAACCAATGCCCGATATCGCCTTCAAATTCAGGCAAATTTACTGTTGGAAGACGAACTTGATTTATAATGCCGGAATGGTCGAGGTTGCTACGATTTGAATTATTTGTTTGTTGCTGCAAGGGGGTGCTTTGACTGTGTTGCTTTAGAAATGTTTGTGCCAAAGATAAATTTGTGTAATACAAACATTCAAAGCTTTCTCTTTCATCTGAACTAGCAACAACTTCTTCAGACTGAAGCGATTCAATTTCATCTTGCACTATATTAAAATCAGCTATAATGGGTTTTATTCCCGAAATTCTCATTTCTAATTGGGAAAGAAATGCTTCATCTGGATTCGTACTGCTTAAGGCTGAGTTAATATAAGTTTGAAACCTCGTGAGTTGGGCTTTAATAACACCACGTTTTCGTATTAAGTTTGCTAAATCTTCCATAATTTCAAAGTAATTGCAGCAATGGTAATGAGGAATAAAGAAAGTAGGATAAATACGATAAGGAAGCTCACTTACTTCTTAGCCTCTTTGTTCTCAGCGCAGGGTTGCTACCTGCTACGGCTTCTTTGTTGTCGATCTGCACCCGGAAGCTGATTCACACTGCTAACTGCAAGTACAGGCTGGTGCCAGATGCTTGCTGGGCACAAAGGGATGCTAACTGGACGTTGACCCAAGGGCTATGGACAAAGGAATGATGCTCCGGCGTCGCCTTTTGATTACGTATTAATTTAATACTACTTGGGGATGAATCGCTGATGCTTCCACGTAGTCGCTCGAAAGATGAATTTAGAAATCGACGCGCTGGTATTCGTACAGGCCACGGATTTCAAACACTTGGCGAATTTGGTTTATCGACGGTAAATTTAATTAATTGGTTACCGGATAAACTCTTACACACACACTACACATAGCTCTTATTAATTCGACTGCGAAGGACCAAAATATGTTAATAAATACAACTTTTCTGAGTAACCACTTTATTTTGAACTTATCATTTGCGTGTCAGTGGTTGAACTGACCACCGAAGATTTTAAAATGACGCACCAGCAACCCTCCGAAAATGAGCGAGTGCGCCCGAAATACAAAACTGGCAACGAAAATACACAAACTTAATATTAACAAAGAAATAGAAATATGTTACATTAACTAGTCTAAACATGTTTTGTTTTTTATTCATTCCTATTTTAAATATAACACCAGGTATATTATTACATCTTTTAATTCAGCTTAAAATTTTAGGGAAAATCTGTACGGTTTCTGTAGAATTTGTAATTTTTGAAAATTTTTTACAAATTCTTAAGAATTAAAAATCGGATTTTTGGCTAATTATAAGATCACGTAACAAAATGTAGTTGTGTGCGCGTATCACACCAGATTTTGTTGTTTTTGTAAAGCATCATTGAGCATTGAGTATTTTTTAATTTATAGAAATTCCTGGTGTAGCAAGGGGTTGGAAAGTACTTTAGGTTATATGTATATATCGTGTTCATTACTAAATCGCCAAATCTCACCTGACGTTATGGACAATACTTGGGAAACACTCTGTATAAAATAATATTGTTGCCACGATTATTCCCTTTCGAAAAAATTATTGTTTTTAACTTTATCCTTAATCTAAGAAAGGAAACTATCCGTGGCAATTTGGTTTAGTTGTAAAAAATAAATATTTGTTAGTGAAATTATCTCATTTCCTGCTGTTCCTATTAGATAAAAATATATCAAGGTAAAATTTCGCAATCATCGGTTTCCAGTTCATTTGCCGGACGTGCAAATATTGTGCCGTAATTTAAAATCAGAACTACTTGTAAACGTATTGCCTATACGTAGTATGTCGTAACATACGATTGCTATCTCCTGTACTCGTATTGATAAAAATAACTTTTGGGCCACAATTAATAAACTAATGTAAAATACTGCTAGAAAAGAATTATTTGATCAAATATGCTATGTTGTATTTGCTTGTAAGTAAAGAATAGTATATTATACATCAAGGTAGCGAAGCGCAGTATTATAACCTGAGCGCATATTAGATACTGAGCGCGCAGCGCAAAGTATCTAAAGCGTGAAGGTTATAAGAGGATTCGCTACCGTGGTGTATATACTATTTTTTGCACTACCAAACGGCTTAATACCTAAATTCCCAACAAATTTCGAAAATATTTTAACTGTCAACCTGACAATACAGCTCTTTAAAGCGTCAAAATTAAAATAGTCATATTTGGTAACTTAGCAATTTATTAGTTACCACGGTGAAAATTGTTTATTTTACTTTCTCTCCCTTGGTGGAGAAAAACAACTTCACGACCTAAAAATAGGCCAATAACGGTGCGTTCTGAGACTAGTGGTGCAAAAACAATAATAATTGTTTATGTTTCGCAAAGCAGATTCATATCAGGGCAAATTGAAAAATAACATTCCCAAATAAATTAGTAACCTGTTGAGGAGAAAATTGCCTCTAAATGTCGACGAATATCACCAATATCAAGCAATTATGGAATAGACGTAGTACATAGGTAGTCCGCTAATATATAAGATCTTAGAGCAATATAGATCATGACATGAAGCTAGAATAAAAAATATGCAAAAAGAATATTCAAAAATATCTCAAGCCAGAGAGGTCAAGGTATTTGTTGGAATTTATAATAACTTGGCAGCTGTGAAGTAAATGAAGTGTAGTTTATAAATAAGAAGTAATGTACTCGTAATGTCTGCTGGTAATTAACGAGTATTCGTATCAGTTTCATTATTGGTAAATGCCAAACAAAGGTAATTGTTTTTGGTAGCTAACTTGATCTGCTTATAGGTACCTACGATGAAAAGACCAAACATGTTTAGAATGATTACTGGTATATAAGAAATACGCACAAATCGTTTATGAAATAAGATAATAGAATACTACATGCTGCATGTAACCCTACTGCGTGAAAGAAAGAGCCAATTCTATTCGACATACTTTCATATAAGATCATATTATATTAATAACTATAATGGATAACATGTAGCAATAACCAAATCAAAGAGTGTTAATTTTACTTTCATTTTCCTTACTCCACATTAGAGCATAGAGCTTGCAGAAAGCAACCCCATCTGGCGGTATTCTTATCATAGTTTTGTCGCATGTTTTCTCCGTATTCTGGATTTCTGTGTACACCGTTCTTCTCCAAGTTATTTTAGGCCCCTCTACCTTCTCGATTCCTTGTGGTGATAGTTTTTTTTTCAAATTGCGTCATATCAATTTCCTCCTCCTAATTTGTATGTGTATTGGTTTTTCTTTGCCTGTTTCCAAAGATCATTCATTGCTTGTGGTAGTGATTCTATTTATCACAGTTTATTCGTAACCTATAAACTATTTTTCCTCTTTATCCATTCTGTTGAGTTCGGATTACATTTGATTACGCATTACACACAAAATAAATACATTATTATCAATATTGTATCGAGTTATTCGAGATATTTCAAGTTATTGCTCTTCTTTCTTCATTGCTTTTTGCATTTTCTCGTTAATAATTGTTAGGAATCTTGGTAATAAACAAATGTATCTTGTTTGACTCATGTCTGTCAATTTATGTGCCGACAGTTTGCCCTCAAGAATTTTTTTAAGCGTTTTAAAAATTGAGGTGTAGAAACCTAGTACCTACTTAAATCATGTAAAATGGTACTGAAACAGTTAGATGTACAATTTACAGATAGCCTGTCATTACTTGAAAGCTGCTTGACATTAGAAAAGTATTTCTTGATTGTATGAAACCAACTTAGATATGACTTACACTTTCCATGATGTACTTGATTTTAAATAGCTTTTCAATTTTTGATTGGAATACTATACCTTGTTTATACGAAAAAGCCTAAGCTTTTCGAATATCTAGAATTTACAAAAACTTCGATTGTAAAAAGTATACTATAAAACCATCTTCCCATCCTTGCATAAACTATCTCTTCTGAATCTTATACCAACTTTAAAGTCACCTAATTCAGCATTCTTATTTCAATTAAATAAAATTCTAGCTTTTTTATTATCTATCTCAGTACTATAGATCGCTCCAAAGGCATTTCCCGACCCACATCCATAGGAACTTTTTTTGCTTAAATTGAACTAAGGAATCGCCCCCGAAGTTTGGCGGTGTCATTTTTAAACACCCTGTGTACGAGCTTTTACTTATAGTTATTTATTATTATTTTCTGTACATTTACTGTTAGACGTGTTGTAGATGATTTCTGAGGCTTTCATAGCCATTGTCATTAATGTGTTGTAGATGTGTCATACTGCCGGCTTAAATGAAAGATCCAAGAACCAAAGGACAATAAAATGTTCTACATGTACCCACTAACTCTTTTTGAAATTAATACCTACAATAACATACTATTTTCAACACGTGTGTAAGGTATGCCCTAGGCATGTATATCAACCACACTTAGGCAAAAAAATACAATGCCGCTAAAAATGTACTATTGCACTAGGCTAACGCAGAGCCTAGAGCGCGTAGACACGAGAACATCCTTATTTCAATAGACAATTATATTTTCTTGGCAGCAAATTGACAAACTGCAAAATGCTTTGACAACATGCTTTCTAAAACTGTATTGGAGAAATAACTAGAGTCACATTTTGATAAATTATTAAATAAAAATCTGGTGTGATACACTCACACAACTTCCTTTTACAGTGATCTTATAATTAGTCAAAAATTTTATTTTTAATTTTTAACCATTTGTCAAAAATTTTCAAAAATTACAAAATTCTACAAAAACGGTACAAAATAGAGCGTTAGTTGAAGAGACAAATTTTCTCTAGAATTTTAAAGTGAATTCAAAAATGTAATAATATACCGGGTGTTTTATTTAAAATAGGAGTTAATAAAAAAAATAGAAAAAAAACAAAAGAAACCCACCTTAGAAGTATTCAACTGGAAAATCACCTATCTCACATCAATACACATTAAAAATGTAAGAAAAATGTAAAGTTTAAACAAAATCGTTAGAGCCGTTTTTGAAAAAATCGAAAAAAACTGAAAAATCACAAGAGTAAACACCTACTTCCGGTTATGCGCTTTTCTTCAAAAGCTTGCTGTCTCATCTACATAGTACACAAAACTTATATATGAAGTTTCAACGCCATACCTGTTTTCGTTTTTGAGATATTCTGTTCAGAGACAGACAGACAGACACACACACAGACAGACAGACACACCAATGAAAAAAAATATGTTTTTTGGGTTCAGGGGACTCTAAAACGTGAAGATCTGTTGAAAACTCAATTTCGAATATTTGGGGTGAATCCAATACTTCATTTATTGTAAAAGGAAGTAAAAAACAAGAGAAGCTCACTTTAGAAGCATTCAACTGGAAAATCACCTAGCTCACATCAATACACATTAAAAATGTAATAAAAATGTAAAGTTTGAAAAAAATCGTTAGAGCCGTTTTTGAAAAAATCGAAAAAAACTGAAAAATCACAAGAGTAAACACCTACTTCCGGTTATGCGATTTTCTTCAAAAGCTTGCTGTTTCATCTACATAGTACACAAAACTTATATGTGAAGTTTCAACGCCATACCTCTTTTCATTTTTGAGATATTCTGTTCACAGACAGACACACAGCAGACCGACATCGACAGACAGACCAATGAAAAAAATATGTTTTTGTAAAATCGTACTAAAATATGGTCATTTATGCATTAATTTGCGGGCGTAAATAGTGCCGTTTGCGCCCTAAGGCCTAAAAATAATTTGCGGGCGTAAATAATGCCTTTTGCGCCCTAAGGCCTAAAAAAACAAGCATCACGTTAGCAACCAACAACAATTTGATTTTTGAGAACGAATCGTGCCATTTATTTTTCAAAGCTTTATGGTGGATTTTACAAAAAATCTTGTTTGCATTTCGGGCGTGAACGGCGATTTTGGCCCTTTGGCGTTTTATAATCCTTCGGCCCTTCGGGCCTCTGGCTTATAATTCCGCCGCGGGCCAAAATCGCCTCCTTCACGCCCTTAATACAAAAATAGCTATTTTTGGGATCAGGGACTCTAAAACGTGAAGATCTGTTGAAAACTCAATTTCGAATTTTTGGGGTGAATCCAATACTTCCTTTATCGTAAAAGGAAGTAAAAATTAAGTATGTCAGAAACAGTATGTCTCAGGAAATAGTGGAAAATCTTTCTTTATTGTTTATTGAATCGGAGATAGCTGATAAAATGGAATTGCAAGAGGCAGATTTTGCAAACATTAAGGCCGTCCAGGCGTAAGCAAATTGCTTAAAATCCCGTTTTTTTTAACCATCTTAGTTAAAACATTCTTTTGTAGTGCCTAATCTGATTATTATTATTGTTATTGATGTTTTGTCACTTTATTTTATGAAGGAACTATAAGGGGCCTGCAGCAAATTTTCGCGGGTGGGCCCGCAATCTGAAGTTACGCCACTGCAGCACCGACATTTCAATGCTCTATTAGAAGACTAGCTGAAACCCGCGGCATATGCCGCATTTAAAATGTACGACGAATTTAATAACTTTTGTTGCACTAAAGAAAGTTTTAAAAGCACGCTAGAGATTGGCAGTAAGGAAAAGTTCCAAACAATATTTTTTCAAATGGAAAGTCTCTGGAAAGGAAACGCTCGCCTCTGGAAGGCGTCCTAATTAATACGACGTTGTTGGAACGCAGTAAAAAAAATTATGGAAAGAATTGTTATACAAGTTAAGAAAAGTGAGAGTTTTCCAGTGAATGTAAAAGTTTTACGTGAGCATGGAAGAATGACGTTGTAGCCCACGGCACATGCCGCATTTAAAGTTTTGGGCGTTAGATAGATATACTTTGTTTGTGACATTACAAAAAAAAAATCTTTTACACACGTCTACTATGGCAAATGCTATACCAAATACATACAATATATACAGTTCACATTTAATTATATATATTTATTCCTAATTCAGTACGTAAAACATGCTTAGAGCCATGTTTTTGATAACGGTGATAAAACTTAGATTACATTTAGATTTTAGTTTATTGGCATACATGTTTAACGTCAGCATACAAACAATTTCCAGAGTATTTTATACCACATTGAATATTATGTATCATCGGATGAAACATTTTATTATTTGGCCTGAACGAGATCAGGTGATTAAATCAATGCCAGAATGCTTCAAGGTAGCATTTGGCAACAAGATTTCAGTAATAATCGATTGTTTTGAGATGAGAGTGAAAAAATCAAGTAGCCTTGAAGTACAATGTACTACATGATCTACGTACAAACAACATAATACGGTAAAGGTACTAATAGGCATCACTCCTCCTGGATCAATATCATTTGTATCACATGGATATGGTGGCAGAATAAGCGATAAAGGTCTAACAGAGGATTGTGGGATTTTAAACAATCTCTTGCCAGAAGATTTTGTATTGGCAGATCGTGGCGTTTTAATAAAAGACTCCGTAGGACTACATATGGCCACAGTGATTACGCCTCTGCTTTTCTAAAAGGGAAACGGCAGCTCGATCCAAGGGATATAGCATCAACCAGGAATATAGCAAGCGTGAGGTAGTGCAAGTATATTGTTACAATAATTATCTTAATTATATCTTTTTTTCAGAATACACGTCCAACGCGTTATTGGTGTCCTTCGTCAAAAAAATACAGTTCTTCACGAAACGATGCCCATGTTCCTGGCAAAAAAGAAAACTGACGATGTTGCTGTGGTAGATCAGATATTAACAGTTTCTTCTGCACTCGTAAATTTATGCTCTCCTATAATTGTATAATTATGAAATAAATTGTATTAACAAAGTTAATCTAATTATTTTTACTTTAATAATAATAATAATATCTACAAAATTATTAAAATTAGTTAATTAAGGATCTAACGTTAATACTATCCACCACCATTTATTATATAATGTAAAATTATTTGATTATCTTTTTCTGCATGTGTCCAATAATTAATAAAAAGCAAAATTACAATATCACATAGCAAAAATTATTAAATAGTACCTATACGATAAGAAACATAAAGATATTTCGAAACTATGTAAGCTACATTAACAATCAATAAAATTACACATGCTGTCTAACCAACATAAAAGAATAATTAATGTCTAAATTAAGTATGAAAAATAATTTTTTCGTTGACCGCTTCTTAATTTCAATATTAATGAATTATTTTTCCTAAAAAAGTATGGATTAATAGACGCCATTAATACACTGTTTTTGATTAATCCACTCTTTTTCATTAATTAACTGTTTTTGTGATTTTGACGTTTTGATGATATTTTGCATGGAGGTTAGTTGTATTAATCAAATTTTTCGTCACAAAAAAAGATTTTGTGGTCAACAAAAAAATTTTGTAATCAACTCGTTTGTTAATGGGCGATTAATAATCTCAACTATTAAAGGCACTCACTCGCTATGGCTCGTTCGTGCTTTAAACAGTTTCGATTATTAATCGCCTTCATTAACACACTTGTTGGTTAAATAACTATTAATGCATAAAGCATAACGGATATTTTGAAGCTATTTAATATTTATTTATTGTGGCATCTCTAACAGGTGTTACCCTTATTACAAGAGATGCAGTGTAGATATATTCTGCTATATGCAGGTATGAGCGTTATAGCATGTACGAGGGTAAATTGAAAAGTCTCCGGCCTAGACAAGAAAATAAACGAAAATCATGTAAACAGTAATTTTATTTTTCAACGTAATCCCCGTCAAGTTCAATGCACTTGGTCCACCTATATTCAAGTGCTCTTATTTCATCCCTATAAGCCCTTTCATCCAATTGGTCAAAATAGACATTTGTGACAGCAATCACATCTTCATCGGACTCCTACTTCTTTCCAGCATGACATTTTTCAAGTTTGGAAATAAACTAAAATCTGAGGAAGCTAAGTCCGGCGAGTAGGGGACATGGGGTACCAATTCAAACAGCAATTCATTAATTTTTGCCATGGCAATAACTGACTTGTGACAGGGCTCATTATCCCGATGATACAGAATTTTTTCTTTGCTAACCCGCGTCGTTTTTCAAGATTTTTTTCGCGGCACCCATCGCGCAGGCAACTTTCTCATCCCCAAAACTTCAGTTAGGATATAATATGTCAGCTCTGTTGAAATGCCCATAGTATTTGCTATCTCCATCAACTTCAATCGCCGGTCATTCAAGACAATTTTATGAACTTTTGCGATAATTTCTGTTGTGGTGGGTGTTTTTGGTCTTCCTGAACGCGGTGCATTTTCTGTACTCCTGCGACCACGTTTAAAGTCCGCAACCCAAGTTTTAACTGTGCTGTATGAAGGGGAAGATTCGCATAATGTGCCGTCTAGTTCATCTTTTATTTCTTTTGGAGCTAAACCCTTAATATGAAAATATTTAATAACTGCACGAATTTCAGCTTGCTCCATGCTTATATATTATATAGTTGCTGTACTCAGGCCTTTTAGGCCCATAGCTTGATGGTTTCCCTCCATCTCTTCCGGTCTTTAGCTAGTGTCTTCCAGTCCTGTATCCCTTTTTCTCGCAGGTCTTCTTTAACTGCGTCTAACCATTTCCTTCTCGGCCTTCCTCTTCTTCTCGTTTCTCCTAGGTTTGTATCCATTAGCTTCTTAGGAATCCTGTTTTCTGGTTGTCTTTCTAAGTGCCCTAGCCACCTCAGCCTTGCTGCTTTAGCTTGATTACTGAGCTCTGGTTGTTTGTAAAGGTTCTTTATTTCCTCATTTGATCGTCTTAACCATATTTCTCCTTCCTTCTTCCCTCCAAATATTCTTTTCAAGATTTTCCTCTCCCATATATCTATTCTCGTTTCCTCTTTTCTATTAAGGATCCACACTTCGCTCCCATACAGTACCGATGGTCTTATGACTGTTTTATATAGATGGATTTTAGCTTTCCTAGATACACTTTTAGATTTTATTATTTTGTTTAGAGCCCCTGCACATTTATCCCCTTTGGCTAATCTTGCTTCAATTTCTTTCTCTTCGTCCCCCGTCTCGGTTATGACAGTTCCTAACTATGTATATTTTTTAACTCTTTCTATCCTTATCCTGTTTGTTGGTCCTGTTTCTACTATCAAATCGTCCTTTTGTTCTTGTGCTTTTTCTGCTGGTCCTAGTTCCATAAATTTGGATTTGCTTTCGTTTATTTTCAGGTTTACTGTTTCTGCTGCTGTTATAAACTTCTGACATACTTGGGTTAGCTCGCGTCTTGTCCTGGCCAAAAGTACTACGTACTACGCTCCATGCTTACAGCATGCAAAACCTTAGCAACTTTGACAGTCTGTCAAACAATTATTATTTTCCAGAAATTTTTGCTATTCCAGAGCCAGACTGATAAATCTTGAAACAATATAACGCCGTAAAAACATTACGCAAATTTGTATCCTATCTAAGTTAGACCGGGGACTTTTTAATTTATCCTCGTAAATTAAAATTAAAATAATCATCCTAACTAAAATAAACTTTAATCATGGTTGCAGGAGATGGATCGATGCCGTAACTTGCTACTATGACTTCCCGTACTGATTGGTAAATTTAAGTCTTAAAAATTTGTTACATCAATAGTTCATTTTGTTTCATTTTAGTTATAATAATACTTTTTTACAACAGATGCAAACATACGGTATGGAGCTGACAAATCAATGTTGAGCAGTATGTAAATTTGACTCACAAGCTTTAATATATGAGTAATCGGAATTCTGGTATAAAAAGAAGGTACAAAGAATAACGGTGAGAAACGAACAAGCCTAGCGGGTACTCTTAAAGTTAATAGCAAAAGCAGCTTGCTATCATTAATCTTATTATTCCATAATTTATAACAAAATTTTAATGAATTTAAGGTACATAAACAATCAAAATATTTACATAACAGTACAAAATAACAGAATAACTAATGTCTAAATTAAGTATGAAAAAGAATTGCAATGGATCAAGTATAAAGGATCAACATATTTACAAATTCTATCAACAGAGAATAACAAAATAATTCTATTTATATACTGCTCCACAAATGTACTGGACCACCCATAAAAATGTATTTATTACATTACGTCACAATATATATATACAGTGTGTCCCCAGATAGGTGAACCAACTCTTGTGAAAAGTAAAAAATTCTCGATTTAAATTTTCATTTTTTGGGGTTCAGCCCTGCTTCGTTAAAGGCGAATTTCTAACATTATTTCAGTTTTGAAAAATTAAGTATGCCTTGGAAATTTTTAAAAAATCTATTTTTCTGTAAGATAAAGTACCCTTTATGTGGCAAATACAACAAAAAGTTATAAAGAAAAGATGTTTAGAATCAACATCTAGGCCCCTCTACCAAATTTCAAAATCCTCTGCCAACTTTGATCTCTCACATTTTCTTTCAAGTTTATTTCCCAAATCAATGAATTTTATTTTTACAAAGTTTTTTTATTATGAAATAAAAAACTTTGTTAAAAGTAAAATTCAAAACATAAAAGAAATTGTGAGAGATCAAAGTTGGCTGAGGATTTTGAAATTTGGTATAGAGGCCTATGTGTTGATTCTAAACAACTTTTTTTAATAACTTTTTGTCGTATTTGCCACATAAAAGGTACATTACCTCACAGAAAAATAGGTTTTTTAAAATTTCCAAGGCATACTTGATTTTTAAAAACTGAAATTATGTTGAAAATTCGCCTTTAACCAGCAGGGCTGAACCCCAAAAAATGAAAATTTAAATCGAGAATTTTTTACCTTTCACAAGAGTCGTTTCACCTATCCGGGGACACACTGTATATAAAAGCTTTTGTTTTATAGTATACTCATATTAAGCATATTTAATTTCGCTATTCTCAAATATCAACTGAAGAATTAACAAAATCATATTAATAAAATTAAAAAAATATGAAACTATAAAAAACTATATTTCACAAAAATAAGAGGAATCACAAAAAAAGGTTAATTAATAGTTCTTTGAGTCTCTCCAGAACGTTTAAAAATCTTTGGCAACAATTCAGCATACTTTGTATGCAATGTGCTATCAATATTTGGGCAAAATTGTAAATTTTAAAATGATGATATTTTATTAATGGACTTCGTTTTCTTTAAACAGAATTATGAAAAGAAATGCTTTTTATAGTGACACACAATCATGAAAGGTTACCAAAAATTTCATGACTGCCCTTTTGGAAAATATTTTTAAAAATTGCACCAATATATGCAAATGGTCCAGTTCATTTGTGGAGCAGTATATTTACAGAGTTCACATAACCACTTTCCTTTAGGAATTTTTTTAATTGTAGGCATGCTGAATGGTACCATTTTACTCTACATTTTCTGTCATAACATTTTACCATTTGTTCGCCGTCGTCTGGTTTCCTACAGTGACACCAAAGCTGCAATCCATAATTAAAATAGGTACATAACATTGTAACAGATAATTCACAAAAATACAAACCTCTTCATCATATATGCCTATTACGATGTCACTGGAAATTGAACCAACACCTATAGCTCACATGTCCATGGGGATGTCGTCTGAACTTGATCCAGCACTCGTAGATGGCATATCCATGGCGATGTCACTACAACTTGAATCCAAACCAGTGGTCATAGATGGCAGAACTAATGTTAGAATCCAGTAATTTCCAAGTTTTGTATTGGTAACACTTTTGACATCTATCATATTGACATTAAATTGTTAACCTTGTTTAAGCTAAACTTAATAGTGTGTTATTTACTGAACGGTTAGTTGTATGTAAAAAAACTATATAATCTGTTTTGTAGAGAATTTCCTAGCATTCATTTTTTGTAATAACTAAAAAAGTCATACGACCCATAGAAAGCGAGATATTTGCGAAAAACTTATTTCTGTGACATTTGACCTTGAATAACTCAAAACGCAAGCGCGATATCGATGGGGACTTTTGAGACATTATTTGTAATGTCAAAGGTGTATGCAAAATCTCAGCTCACTTGGTTTTTTTCGGCAGGCCGATCCTACTGTAGCTGGGCTAAGAGATTTTTGTAGGTATAGATTATAGTACAAAACGCCACGATAACGATGCAATAAGCGTAAAATTGTGGGTTGAACATACGAAAAGTCTATGTGAGGAGTGTCCAGTATTGTTATACCGGGTGGCCATAAATATCTGAGATCTCGGTAGCCATGGAATTAGCTACTTATAAATGTTGGGTTAGTATTATATTTCAATTACAATAAGTATTGGTACCTATGTAATATAATAAAATGCAATAAGAGGAGGAGAATGTGCCCTGGATTCTGCAGTTTAGCCTACGACTCGATTATAAAAATCTCCTGTTCTATCTCCATTACTTATTGCAATCTGTAATAATTCTTGACAGATAGGAATTTTAGTTGTCATGACATTAATGACATTTAGTTTAGTTGGATTCATCGCTTTAATAAAGCGGTGTTGATTCCAAAGGTAATGTGATACCAGATACTTATGGCCACCCGGTATAAAGAACAAGATGTTGGAAGTGATTTAGGGCTTCTTGATATCAACGATTTTGCTTTGAAAATAATGACGTCTTTTCAAATTCAACAGTTGCTACAATTTGGTTACAACAAAATAGAAGCAAATTAAAGACGTATCAAAATTTAATAAACCAACAATTGTTGAAGAAAAAAATATAATGAATGGCCTTTTGAATAAAACCGATGCTACTGAAAACATTAGCACGAGTTTTGACCACACATAGACTTCGTAGTTCGTTTTTATTAAAATTTGTGATAATTTGTAATTTGTTTTATATAATAATAATAATAAATCCATTTATTGAATACCAAAGAGGTATACAAACCGAGGGGGTTTGGCAAAGCCAGGCTTCCACCCTCCCGGGGCATCACACAAATATAAGCAAATGCTGTACACACACAAACTTAATATAAGACAATACAGTACATGCTAGCAACATAACAAGACTATCTTAAATCGTGTTACTAACTAATTCTAACAAGGCACTCTTAATAGAAAGTGGCTGCTCTGGAAACATATCAAAGAACTTATTTAACAATGTGGGAGCCATATATAGAAAACAGCCCTCAAATTTAGCTGTTCGATGTTGTGGTATTGTATAACTATTGTACCTGATATTTACATTGTGAACTTCTGATCTTTTGCTCAACAAGTCGTACAAATATCTTGGCGTTTTAGTACAGATCAGAGTATACAAAAACATACAATACCTACAGATTAGAGGTGGGGCGATTCATGAACGAATCGTTCATTTGAACGACTCCGACCAAAGAATCGTCTGAATCGGTTCTTTCCTGTCTCGATTCGTCGTTCAATTGATTCGAAGTTACGTTTTGTACGACGCTGCGGAGCGTGATTTAAATCTGAATAAAGAATCGTGAATCCTATAAATCGGTTTCTTCTTGTCTCGGTTCGTCGTTTGTATTAGATTTTGATCGTACGACGCAATGCGCCATTCAAAAATTGAAACCCGAACGCGAACGGGACGAACTAAACGAAACCGAATCTTAAACTTGGTTGGTGCCACTGTCTCATAAGTAATACCTGCAACTGCAATGCAATTAAACTGATAACTGACCAAGCGGCAAGCGCATTTTAGCAAGCATAGCAAAGATAGTATGGAAGGTTCATGATTCATACATAGACATACCGTCTGGTTTCAAGAATACAGACGCGCTCGGTGCAAAACCTAAAATTCAGGGGGACCTAACCGAACGAAACTGAATCGTTCAAATGAACAAATCGAATGAATCGATTCATGTTGATTGATTGAATCGTAAGAATCGACTCCCAAAAATGAATCGGATTGCCCACCTCTACTACAGATACATACTACGTTGTTTTACATTGAGCTCTTTGTATGTAATGTTACAGACAAATCTTACGCAAGCGTTTTGTACTCGCTGTAGTTTAGTTTTGTTGTATTATGTGAGATTTGAAAAAATACCATAGTGCAATAGTATAAATGCGGATAAATAAGCTCATTAACTAACATGAGTTTGAAATATGTCTCACATGCAATTCGAATGATAATTTATCTTCTATTATAATACCTAGGTTTTTTGCATGACTACTCCACTGTACGACTTCACTATTTACTACAATGTTATGATTTTTAGTTATATAATCACCAGTTCTTTTATCGGAGGTTATGCAAATTGCCTGCGACTTTTTGGCGTTTAATGTAAGACCATTATTGCTAAACCAGACAGTAAGATTATGTAAATCCTCGTTTATCTTACGAATAGCCATATTGCATCGTTACGGTAGCGTTTTGTACTATAATCTATACGAAAATCTCTTGCGATATTGTGCAAGTCTTTCTTCTATAAAAGTAGGATTTGTTGTGATTCCTCTTTCGTCAAGCCAGCATCACGAATATCATTTAATAAGTGCTCAAAAGTTACACCTTGTTTTAATTTGCCTAGAACACACAAAAAATTTACAGAGCGATGACAGTTGTAGGTAATATTGTTTCTTACTGCCATCCGCCAGCAATTTAGATGAATTGTGAAGTACATACGATGACAAAGTGCCTCCTTCAATTTGGTTTTTCCACTGGTAAAATGCTGGAAAGCATGTATCATGAATGTCTATATTATATCAAATGATTTTAATGACGTACCTGAAGAATTCATTATACTCAATTTTCACTTTATGTACACTTGACAAATGGTTTTGCAGATCAGCATAATTTAAACAATTTCCGAGTGGGCATAAGTAGGATTTGTTGTGAAAATAATAAATGTAAATTCGAAACTTTATTACTTTAACCACACATAAACGGCAAAGAACGGTTACGTCACCGATGGCATCGCGGCAGGTCGGCACCACTCGGGTCAGAATATGCAGGGTTGCCAGAATGAATGCATGCGCGTTTTAAAAATGTGCTTTTGTAGAAACGGTTTTAGAATGTACCAGATTCGTAGAATTGTACCAGGTCTCTGCGAAAATTTATTCTCTTGCTTTACTTGCAGTTTTCAGTTTCTTAGTATTAAATGAGGATACTGTATTAAGTGAGGATACTGTACGAAATAAATAAGATTGACGCCGTATTTTGTCTGCCAATTCCGCTTTGCCTGGCTGATCTGCTAATTTATTTTTGACAGTTTCGTCTAATCTAATAAATGAGGATGAAAATGTACCAGAAATATTTTAAAAATATACTTTTGCAGAAACGGTTTCAGAATGTACCAGATTCGTAGAATTGTACCAGGTCTGGCAACGCTGCTAATATCAAGACCACGCCCACAATTGTAACTGCACATAGACCACGAGTTGATATGTTTGACCTTGGGAACTGTTCTGCTTTATTATAGAGTTATGATTGTTATTGTTACTTTTTATTATTGTTATCAATAATTGTTATTTTATTATTGTTATTGTTATTAGTATTTTAAGGGTTGTTGAAAAGATCCAGGTGGTTTTGTAGCTAAATATAATTCTGCTATTATTATCGGAGATTATGATTATATTAGATTTCCTACGTGGCTATCCTACCTTTTCTTTGGTAGGGGGAGGGAGAGTAATGTTGGGATACATAAAGAAGTCAATAAAATATCTTGAAGCTCTACCACGCATTTTAATTCCGTGTTCCAAATTCGAGTTATACCTTTAATAAATTAGGGGATTACGCAAAATCCATATACTCTTAGAAGTACCGTTGCTTTAAAAATTCTGCTGAAGCACTTTTGCTGTTCTTTCTTAGAACACTATCAAACTGACATTATTGTTGATAAAACAATCCTAGTCATAGCAACTACACTGCGCGTTACTTGCTTTTGATTATTATTGAAATACTAAATTATGTACCACCAAATACCTTTTATATTATTTTATTAAATTTGTAGAAAAAATCTGTGTATAATGTATATAGAAAGTTATGTGCTGACCTTGTGCTCTTCCAACCCCCCTAACGTTCTGGTCCAAGACGTCGCATTCATGCAGCAAAATCTACTTTCCATGCTTATCATTAAAATAACTAGATTATTGTAAAAAGATAAATTTAATAGAATACACTTTAGTCATCGTATTTAGCAATAGCCAATGTTCAATTGGCTGCAACATCATTTTTTCTTCCGTACAATCTAAGGATCTTAACAATTAAACATATTCCTTGTAACTGAAAATATGGTAAACCCCCTGTATATCTACAATACTAAGCCATTCATATCTCATTAGTACTCTGAGAAGTAACCTAAGGTTACACCACACTAGCTATTATATTTGTCGAAGTATTTATACAGAGTAATAGTAAAGTTACACACATTATTTTTTAATTAATTGTAATTTCCCTTAGTTTGCAGTAAAAATTGATCTGGTTCGAAAATTTTCGTCGCCTTTGGCGTTTGAACGCCCGCGCTAGAGGGGAACTTCTTCCCGTTGCAAGATATAAGGTCGCCGGGGACAGCTTAGTAAATACTTGGCTAGATGCGGTCGAGTAGACAGATTGCGTGTGATGCGTTACTTAAATATTCCGTAATTATTGCGGTTTGGAAAAACCCTTCCGTGCAACTTTTAGGAAAATTACGACAATTGTCGGATAGATTCAGCTTCTCAAAACGCAGTCTCTACATTTTAAATGCCTAAACCTGTCCCGTTTTTGAATTTTGCGGATCGATCGATGGTGGATAAATTCACAGGAACACAACGATATGTCCCGTATAGCAGTAGTGCCATCAATTCCTTGTGCATCAATATAGTGTTTCGCAACCCTCCTGCATCCAGACGATCCACGATCAATATTTTGTGCAACGCTTGGAGTCTGTGACTAGAATAAAAGAAATTCGTTTAAGTTATTATATTTATATGTATTATTGAATTTTGCAGAATAAATGTTGGGGCATATTCTCGTGCGTAGTACGGTAACGCCTTCAGAGCTCTGCACCAGTGCATCGCTATTGCCTATGTAATTTTCCCTCAGGTAACTTATTACGACAAGAAATTAGAAATTCTTTAGGAACTAGTTTGGCTACACTTCCTTGTTGGCCCGCAAGGTAAGTTATAGCTGGAGCTTGAGCGCCGGCTATATTTCCCATTGCCGAAGAGGTTTTTCATGCTGAAGCTTCACTCTATCACTGACATCCAACGCATCTAGTGATGCCCTAAAATACCATGAATTTATACTCACTTTTATTTCAGTTTACAATCCGCTCCCACGCCACTGAGATACTGAACAGTTTCAGGTTGTTACATCTCGTAATCGGGGATAAAACTAGAAAGGCGGCTAGTTGAATTATATGTCTAAAAACTAAGAAGCTATGAATACATGTCTCACTAATCGTGACATAATAATTTTTCAGGATACTGTAAAAATAATTCCAAAATTACCTCAACAAACCACCTCTAAACCCATTTGTTGTAAATTCAAAATCCTATGTCTGTGCTGCAGCCAACTTCTTGATTTCAAAATAATATTTTAATATGGTTGCAGCTATATTCCCCTTTAAGAAGTACAATATCACGAACAAGATCTATATATCACCCTTTGCTTGCCTACAAGATTTTTAAATACATCTAAACTCTTTAAGTTCAGGTATTTATAAATTGAGACCTCGGTGGGTGATTTCCGCCGCTGTAGCTGATGTCGCAGTAAAGCACGAGAAGTTCGAGCTTGAGTTCAACTCCCGGCCCGGGCGGTCTGGTTTCGCTTAGTTTAGGTAGTATTTTCTTGTAAGATAGTTGTGACGCCGACAACTCATGAAGTAATGTGCAAGCGGTTCTAGAAGGGAACGCCATTGCATGGAATGAAAAAGGTTATTTATATCATGCAAACTCTTAACATACATTTAAATAATTTTTTCGAAAAAATTGATTTTTTCGACAACACTGCCATAGCGCAGATTAAAGTTTCATAGATAATGATAGACTGAAAGAAATAAAATTCTCAAAAAATCACTTATTTACATTTAAACCAAACACAAATGTAAAGTAGTACAGGCACTGTATTGGGTGTCTGGTTCAGCATGGCCATAACTAACTAAATAAGACACGAAATACTGAATAAGCCTCGACTATATATTTATATTCTCCTGTCTGTTATAAGTTTTGTATTTCCACTCAAAATTGGGTATTTGCGTAGACTGCAGCCCAATTTTGAATCCGCAAAGAAAAGCAATTATGTGTGACTTTGAAACTCTCCAAGTTCGCCGCACAGTAAGTTTGAAACAAATAGCTCGAAAAGTTTCGGACTTCAAACAGACGCCCTCTCATTGTCTGCGGGATCTTCAATTTCTGTAACTGAACTAAATCTGCTGTCGCGAAAATTAAGTCAAAATTGCAAGATTCTATGCTAAGTATGTTTGGGTCGACTAAATCGGCTCAGACCGTTTTGCCCTCCAAAACATTAGGTTTATTATTAGGTACGAAAACCGCGCCATTTGAGCCATTAACCCAGCTAAATTGTTTCTGCAAACAACTGATGTCCTTGAGTTTAATTGGGGACTGTCTGATAAAGGATTGCAGGAATTTTACGGTATATACGGGTGTATCTAATCGGCCGTACCAAAAAGGCAGTATTAAGCAAATTAACGTGGGAATTGTTTTATATCATTTAACTGATTGGTTCTTTTTATTGCAATCCTTTTTCGATTTTCAAAAACGTAAGGCAACAAGGTTGAATACTGGAAAACACAAGATTGTTTTATCCAGTGTGTCAGTGCATATGAACACCATACCTACCTACTATCTGCAACAGTGCCAGTTTTATGAATTTTAAATTGCTTATATTTTGAAAAATACTCCTTAATTGCAAAGTGGTTCTTAGGTTTTCGTTTTATTTTTAGTCATAGAATATCGTAGTGCACTTTCTGTACGACTGATTAGATACACCCTGTATTTACGCAAACAACGATCTATTTGTGAATCACTTTTATCTCTATAGTTATATTAGTCAATATCATCAGCATCGCAGCAAAATAATGGAGCTCTGTTGACCCACATTTCCATGTGTTTTACGTATACCGTTGTTGCATCTGACTGCTGCTTGTGAATAAAATTAAAATTGCTTTCTGTCTTACAAGCTCGCTTACAGATAAGTAAACTGCGACAGTTACTACTTTGGGTTTTTTACCTTTGGATATTAAAGGAGACCGCTGTGTTTGATTAAGGTGCGAAACCGTAGACATAGCGTTCTGCAGAACTAAAGCTCTTTCCAGTGCGAAAATATATTAAATGAAATAAATTGTTACAAGTATTACATATATACGTCACAGATTTTAATGCTTGTTTTCAACTGCAGAGATATTATTTACCAGGTTAGAGTGTGTGACACTATAGCATATGGTATATATTTTCACATGTTCCGTAGATTAGTTAAGTGTATGTTTTCAAGTGGCTCTCTGTGTAGCAAATACAAAGTAACGTTATTAACGGAAAACCACTATTTTAACTGAATGTAACGCCAGTACATTTTTAAGCAAGTTGTTCTTCCTTAAAGAACTTTGTTTTGTAGGTTTTAGATTTCAAAATATCTATAAAAATAAAAAATCTAAACAATACTGTTTTTAATTTTTTTACACGTAAAAATGCCTTTAATTTTCGGAAAGCTGGAAATTCAGTTAATGGGTATTTTCAATACCGCGAATAAGTTACCAAGTTTTTTATTCGCCCAAGGCGAGCTTCCGAAACCGTCTTAAAAAGGTGAGAATTTATTTTATTCAGATTTCTGTGAATATTGCCGTTGTTTAATAAAAGAAGTACCAAGATTAGGTTTTATGCGTTTGTGCTCGATGATCCGGCAATTTTCAAGATTTGAAGGATGGGGAAAAAGGTATTATGTAAGCACAGTAGTATAAGTACCAAGGCCGCGTCACATGTTTATATATATATATACAGGAAAGCTGCTAAAAAGCAGCTTTATTTATGTTGACTGGATTGACCGGGGGCTTATCGTGATGCAGCATTAAACCTTTAACCTGCATTTTATGCATTAATTCAACAATACAAACTTTGGTGTACCGATTTCCCGTAACTGTCTTCTGATCTGTTAATTTATTTAGATTAGTAGCTTATACTTCAGAAAGTGTAACTTGTCAGATCAGTAAATTGTAATTCAGGAAGCGTAAATTGTAATTCGGAAAAGTATAACTTGTAATTCAGATTAGTAACTTGTAATTCAGAAAGCTTCTTCCTCTTCTTTCTCTTAATTTAGGCTGAAAGCCTGTTATTTCCACACATTGAGTGCGGTTTTATATAAACCATCTTAAGCCGCGGCCGGGGTAGATGGATAGCCTAACTCCCCTTCTAGCGAAAAATCACAGGGGTCACGACCACCAAAGATATTCGTATGATGGAGAGCGTTCGATGTTTCCAATGTACGGATGTGGGGCTCTAACCCATTACCTGCAGACTGCTGGCGCAAGCACTCTACCAGCCGGCCACACGCTCTCTTCAGAAAGCGTAAATTGTAATTCAGAAGGTGTAACTTATAATTCAGATTGATGAAATGTAATTCAGATAGTGCAACTTGTAATTCAGATTAGTATCTTCTAACTCAGAAAGCGTAAATTGTAATTCAGATTAGTAAATTGTAATTCAGATAGTGTAACTTGTAATTCAGAATAGTAACTTGCAATTCAGATTAGTAAATTGTAATTCAGATAGTGTAGCTTGTCATTCAGATTAGTAACTTGTAATTCAGGTTAGTAAATTATAATTCATATGGTGTAATTCAGACAGCATCATCATAACTCTATAATAAAGCAGAACACTTCCCAAGGTCAAACATATCAACTCCTGGTCTATGTGCAGTTAGGTATTGTGGGCGTGGTCTTGATATTAGCAGCGTTGCCAGACCTGGTACAATTCTACGAATCTGGTACATTTTGAAACCGTTTCTACAAATTTATTTCGTACAATGTAAATCTGGCAACAGGGCTAAAATCGTCGTGTTGACAGCTGGCCTTTAGTTTACGAAGAAGGAAACCCTCATTTCTGTTGTAGAAAAGTGAGTATTCGTTATTATATTTTCCATTTTAATTGTGTGTGCTTTTGTGTGACATAACCTAAGATTTGCATGGAAATTTTATCTGGCAAAAACAGAGGCAATCAATGCGTTTCGCACTGCACAATTTTCATTATTATCAATCCTATTAAACAATGACTGCTTTTCTGCCTGTGAAATTCGTGGTGTTAAAGAGAATAGGTAAGTTTTAAAAATCTTGTATTGTACGACGCCACCGATGAACTACTGTTCCTAGAGTCAGTAATCTTGGAGGGAGGCGCGAACAGCTGATCGTTTAGATTAAAATTACCTTAAAACGTTGCCAGACCTTTATTGTTTGGCTTCAACAGCTTTTGGCGCCAAATTATTTTGAGTTTGCTTTTAATCGTGAACAATCGTTAAACAAACGCCATATCTACCTAACAGCATTTACACCGAAGGAAATTATGTATTAATCCCCGCTTCGTCAACCGTTCAATACATTTTAGTTTGACCCTAACCGCAACACCTGCAAGAATCACGGATATGGTTTAGTGTCAAAATGTTATCTTCATTCACAAAACAGTTGGAGCTAGAACACCTCTATTCGACATTGATGTTAGGACCACGATAAACATGCAAACTAAAACGAATTAGACCCCAAATTGCTGTACAAGTAAACAAAGGTCTGGCAATAGTGTAAGGTATTTGACATGTTAGCGATCCCTCCCTCCAAGATTACTGACTCTAGGAACAGTAGTTCATCGGTGGCGTCGTACAATACAAGATTACCGTAAACAATAAGTTGTAAGCTAAAATATTTATCTGGCATTGAAATTAAAACTCAAGTTAGTTATTTTAATTTATGTTGAATAGAATTAGTTCTGTAGTTCTGGTGCTATTATTATTGTTGTTTTGTTGTTAGTGCTGGACGTGAAAGTTACGGTGACTCAGCCATAGGATATGTGCAGCTCCGACCAGAGGGTGAATTGTGCACCGTTAAATGCAGAATTTGTCCTGAACACCGAGTAGTGAGAGCGAAAAACTATAATGTGGTGTTACAAGTAAATGAAAAGCAGCGTAAAGTAGAGAAGGTGGAATGTTTGGACTGCGCTGCATCAGCTGGTAATTTAATAATAATCTGTTATTAATCTGTTTTAAAATTTAAAAAAAAATTTTTACAGGTGGATGCTGTAGCAGTACTTATGTAGATGCATAGGAGGAGCGAAGAACCTGCAACTGTCAAAAGTGGGCACATCGCTAAAATTTTTGACTGTGGCAGAATTTGGGGGTATACCCGTTGAAGAAGATCAGGGTAACTTTTATCAGGAGGCAATGCGTTTAGGAGTACAAAACAAAGCAGCTGGCGAAATATTTAAACTGTTTAAAGAACCCAAGTATAGCTGCCTGGATTTGTACGGTTTATTATTAAAATTTGTTAGCAGTGGTGGAGCCCTATATGATGATTTCATCACCTTCACCAAGCAGCACATGAATGAAGATTTGTGCAAGGAAGCTGCATATTGTACCCTAATGCAAGCCGAAGACAGTTTGTGGCATCGTTTACGATATGGGAGGATAACCGCCTCGAAATTATATAATGCTGCACATTGCAAAACTGAATGTGGCTCATTTGTGCAACAGGTAATTGGAGTTACAAAACTGAGGGATACCAAAGCAATAAAGGGGTAGACGATTAGAAAAGCAGGTATTACAAATTGTCGAAAAAAATATGAAGACCAAATTAAGTTCTGTGGGAATTGTACTTTCAAAGAACCACCCTATTTTCGGAGCTTCACCAGATGCAGTGAGTGACAATTTCGTTGTTGAAGTGAAGTGCCCCTCTACAGACAAAGCAGTGTTAAACTATATAACACCACAAAATAAAGTTACGGCCAAGTATAGAGCTCAAATACAAATGCAAATGCATTTTTTAAATAAATCGTATTGCATTTTTGCTGTTGCAGATGCTAACTTTGAAAAAAAACAAAAAGTTAATTTTATTTCTGTGGGCTATGATGCAAATTACATTAAACAAACAATGTTAGAAGCTGAGAACTTTTGGAAAAAAAATATTTTTCCTATTTTATTAGCATCTGCGAACAAATAACTGCATTTTTAATTTTTATTGTTAGGGATAAGCGTGTAACTATTTTTAAGTAATATTTAATATTTTTCCCGCTGCTGATCTTGTAAGTCAGTGATACAGCCTTAGTAACAAAACGTGTAAGTCGGTGATTATATTTGTTTGCTGCTTTTTCTTGACAACGGAACTTAATACTATTATTAAGTTCTTAGGATAATAAAATTAGCAAAGCAAGATGCAGATTTAGACGTTTTGTTTCTAAATTGCAAGTGTTTATGTGACATGTGACACTCATAGGTAACACGACTCACAAAAATTAATCCTGGTGACAGGTGACAACCCAAACGATTTTTTCAGAAATCTAGGAAAATTTTGATAAGCAGCGGGAAAAATATAATAAGATAACTCGGAATGTATCGCCTATTAACATTTTCGGCAGGCAACAAGCCGCGACTTCGTCTTGGCTTGTGCTTGCCTACCCCAAATGTTAATAGGTCCTTACATTCCTTGTGACTTAAATAGCTATTTAGAATTGTAATATATTGTAATAAATGTAAAATTTTACAGTGTCACTGCAAGTTATTATAATTGTGTTTCAGTGTTGAATGTACCAGCTTTAATTTTGTTTACAATAAACAAAAAAGCGTTGTTTTCTATTTCTGTTAATACATATAATAGGTAAACAAATATTTTTGGTGTGTGACATGATGTAAAAATATTCTGTGGCTGAAAAAACCACTTATTATAATTTTGATTTCTAAAATGTTCTAAAATTTGATTGAAAAATCATTTTTTTTCTAAAAAATGTAAATTCCAAAACATTCAAATTTTTTAGTGTGATCCTTCTACTTGTCATTAATCCATTTGAGTTATGATATAGCTACTGCATTGATTATAATGTGTAAAATTCTATGTACAATACAGATTACATACTTAATAAATAAAACTATGTTTTAAAGGTACCTAATAATTTATTTAATTAAAGCAGTTTGCATATTTATAAATGCACAAGCAATAACAATCATATGATCAGTGTATTTAAGCAGGTTTGTGTTGAGACACGAATGGGGTTTTAATATTTTAAATTCTCGTAATCTTCGAATTACACGTTCAATATGAATTCGTAGACTCGCTATTGATTTAGTTTTTAACACATCAGCTTTTGAGCTTCTTATATTTTTATCTACACTAGGCGGTCGTATTAATGAACATCCCTTTTCTACCAGCATACTTTGACCAAAATTATTTAAAAAGATATTTTTGTCAACTACACGGAAAAATTGCATGTTTAACACATTGGAAAATTCCATGCTCACGTAAAACTTTTACATTTGCTGGAAAACTCTCACTTTTCTTAACTTGTAGAGCAATCTACTATTAATTCACTAGCGATTTAAGAAGAAAATTACTCGCTAGCATATAAACATTATAAACAGTTACTTATGGTTGCTATTATAAAGATAATAATAATAATGCCAGTTTAAAATGCCAAAGAAATAATAATTAATCGAGTTATTTAACAATATCAGTAACGGCGTAACTGGAGACTTGAGTTCCCGCATTTATATTTTTATGGCGCTCAACGGCTTAAACCTGAAAAGAAACACAGATTGCAGGCAGCTGAAAATTATTTCGGTGGAGCAAATAATTCTCACATATAATCTCATAAGTCACAAGAGCATTAATTCTTTCCGGATTTGTTTTTGACTACGTTCCAACAGCGTCATATTAATTAGGACGCCTTCCAGGGGCAAGCGTTTCCTTTACAGAGACTTTCCATTTGAAAATATATTTTTTGGAACTTTTCCTTACTGCCAATCTCTAGCGTGCTTTTAAAACTTTCTTTAGTGCAACAAAAGTTATTAAATTCGTCCTACATTTTAAATGCGGCATATGCCGCGGGGTTTAAGCTAGTTTTATATATTGAAGATAAACAATTGGCGAAATGTAAAGTGGGTTCCTACAAAATTATCATAATCAGAGGCAGCTTGACGAAAGGATTACACACGCTCTTTGCAGTTCAAACAAAAGCAAAAGCGACAGACATTTTTAGTACCAGAAGAAAGCAATGAAGTTGTAGACGAGTCTCAACGCAAATTATCAGCACAGAAATACTTTATTTAACTTAAAACACTTGTTTTTCTTTGGAAATTTTATTCGAAAATTTCACCTGAATATTATTTCTCTTTCGGGACCATTTTCGGGATCTTCGGGACTAGTCCCGGGACCTGAAATTTAGCTCGTAAGTCCCGAAAACACTTTTGGTCCCGGACTTGGAAACCCTAGCTGCAACCACTTGTGAGCTGCAATATGTTGGTTTTTCTCTAAAAATTATTCATTTATTTGCAATTTAGGACTTTTGTGCAAATCTACAGTGGCAGCATTCGTTAAAAAACGAATTGTCAAAATCGGCCTGGTGGAAGTCTCAAAATAGGTGTCGAAAGAAAACGTTTCACATTTTAAATATATAGATTTAAAAAACAATTCCTAAAAAATGTTTAAAACATGAGCGCTTAAAACACGTTTTAAGCACCTGTTTAATATATAATTGTTTAAAACATAGGGCTTTGTTTAAATCACCTTTTAAACATTTCTTTAAAAAAAAAATTCGAAATAGTGTTTAAAACATGTTAAAACGCCTGTTCAATACATGATTGTTTAAAACATAAAGCCTTCTTTTAAACACGTTTTACACATTCGATTAAAAAACAATTTTTTTTAAACATGGCAGTTTGAAACATGTTTTTAAACACCTGTTTAATACATAATTGTTTAAAACATAAGACTTTGTTTTAAAGACCTTTTAAACATTTATTTAGAAAAAATACCGTGGCAGTTTAAACATCTCTTAAACGCTTGTTTAATACATAATTTTTAAAACATAAGGATTTTGTTTTAAACATCTTTTCAACAGTTGTTTAAAAAACAATTTCGAAAAAAATTATTAAAACATGGCTATTTAAAACATGTTTTAAACACAAGTATAATACATAATTGTTTAAAACACGAGGCTTTGCTTTAAATACCTTTAAACGTTTATTTAAACACAATTCCGAAAAACATTTTTAAAATGCGGCAGTTTAAAACATGTTTTAAACACCTCTTTAATACATAATTGTTGAAAATATGCCAGCTTATTACATGTTTTAAACACCTTTTAAACATTTGTTTGAAAAACAATTTTGAAAGAATGTTTAGAACAGGGCAGTTTAAAACATGTTTTAAGCACCTGTTAAACATGTTTAAAAAACAATTTCGAAAAAAAATTTTGAAATAAGGCAGTTTAAAATATGTTTTAAATGCCTGTTTAATACATAATTGTTTAAAACACAAGGCTTTGTTTTAAACTTCTTTTAAACGTTTATTTAAAAAAGAATTCCGAAATTTTTGGTAAAACTTGGCAGTTTAAAACATGTTTTAAACACCTATTTAATACAGAATTGTTAAAACATAAGGCTTTGTTTTAAACCCCTTTTAAACATTTGTTTAAAAAACAATTTCGAAAAAATGTTTGAAACATATTTTAAACACCTATTTACCACATAATTTTTTAAAACATAAGGCTTTGTTTTAAACACCTTTGAACTATTTATTTAAAAAAACAATTCCGAAAAAAGTCGTAAAACATGACAATTTAAAACAGGTTTTAAACACCTGTTTAATATATAATTGTTTAAAACATAAGGCTTTGTCCTAAACACCTTTTAAGCATTTGTTTACAAAACAACTTCGAATAAAATTTTTTCGACTACTGTTTTCTAAAGGAGGCTTTTATTTGTCAAAATCGTGTTGTTATTGCATACTATGCAATAAAAATATTGCACATATGTCACTTTATTGCACATTTCTGTCAAAACTGTTTATTAAATGTGGTGAGTTTTCAATTTAAAACAATGAAACCATACCTAACATGAGTTTTAATGAATTTTCAATTTGAAATGAGGTTGACGTTTTGTAATCTCTTTTAGCATAAATGTGTGGTAATCCAAAAAATTATGTATACAACTCATAGCTTTTTTTTGCACTTATGAGATTTAAAGAATTCGCCTTCGGCTCATTCCTCAAACTTTCTAACGCGTACAAAAAAGTGGCACTTCAGCTACTCGTAGAAATAACTATTAAAACATGGCAGTTTAAAACATGTTTTAAACACCTGTTTAATTCATAATTGTTTAAAACATAAGGCTTTGTTTGAAACACTTTTTAAACATACCAACCCTGATTTTTGCGTCAGTCTGTGTCAAATAACAAACAAAACCTAACCTACTAACCTAAAAAAGACGAAGGATGGGAAAGGGAGGGGGTAATTTTTTCATATCTCTTATAGTTACTCAGTCAAGTTCTGAAGTGAAATAAAAACGATATTAAGCTGGAATCTATGTGTAAATATTATTTCCCTCTAAACCAATTCGCATCTGTCTCACTGCCGAGCGTTCCATCATTCGCCCCTTATATGCAGTATATCCTTCAATAATTACTAAAAAAATCTACTAACTGGAAACTATTAGCGAAGCCAATTGTTAAACGAGCTTTGAATCACAAAATGAGTAATCAGTCCCACAAATATTCCCTGGAAGTTCCACGAACACAGGCGAGCAAACAAACTAAATCTTGTCCAGTACATCGGACGCGAACTCGCCTTGCAAGTCTTGCAACTTATTACCATAGCGAACCAGAGACATCGATGAATTATGTATGACTGATTGCTCTTCGAAAAATTAATCACGTCCAATATAATAATACACTTTCATTTTGGTCGAGGCCTCCTTGTCAATAAAACGAGCCGAGCAAGGCCTACTGTCCCTACTTCACAACAATCGACTTTCCAGCGCTTCGTCGCCTGGTGTGAACATCTGCCCCCTTTTTCCAATTTTAGCAGGGTTGTGCCTTTTTCGGATTTCAGGAAATGTTTCGAAACAAATGCCTGTACGTCGACTCATCGAGTGTCTCCGGTCACTGTCTACTTCGGCATCCGCTTTTTTATCAAAGCTGCAGATAACAATTAGAACTATATTTGTATATCGGTGACATAAACGCTGAAAGACAGGGGCGTCCGCCCACGTCGGGCATAAAGCGCTTTCGCAAAAATGCGGGGCGTTAGTAAGCAAAAGAACGGATGTACCACTTCCTGTCTAACCACGCGGCAACTGTTTGGTAGACCTACATATATAAATCCGTGCACAAAAAGAACCTTGCGGAAAATAAACGACGGAATGACCGGTTTTACCGCTGCGAAGCTTAGCAGCCTGCGCTTAATAAGCGTGGGACATACGGGGTGCTTTTGAGTGGTTTCTTGCCACTGTGAAACGTGCTAATGTTGTTAATCCGTGACGCATGGGTTAATCTTAAATGAATCAACCGCATAAAATTATTCTACTAGTCAGCTATGAGAATTCTCTTTTGAATACAACTTTGAAAATTGGTGTACCAATGGCAAGGTTTATGTTTTCTTTAAAAAAAAACTTTTTGCCAGCTTTAATAGTTGATTAGTTTACTGTACTTATTGCAAAAATGTATATGTTTAGCAATCAGATGGCATAAGAGGTAGTTGATATGGTTTCTTGCCACTGTGCAGATTTGTCAAACGAGTTTCTCGACCATCAAGTGGTAGGAAAACGCTCAATATATTGGATAGCATTCAATCCGAAGCGAAGTTTAAAATGCATACAAGTGTAAAATAATGCAAAATTTAATTATTTGGAAAATTTTTGATAAATGCAGGAAGATTTTTTTTTGAGTGCTACAGTTTTTAAACGTGTTCATTTTGTGGTGTGCTTGTGTTATGGACCCATCTCATGTTGATGAGGAATAGTTAGTACCCTAAAATCAATTTATTTAAATTGTAAAATGAAAATCGATTGAGAAAAGTGTAGAAATTGACAGTTTCACGTCAGGAACTTGTATTACACTACAGCCCAAGTAACTTTATTTTCCCATAAACTAAACATTGTGAGCCGTCTGTTTTAATTGCCAAATTTGTGTATTTAGTAGTTAAATAATTTATATTCTTCCTAAAAGCCATTTTCTACCGAATTAGGTTAAAGTTCCTCTTTATTAAGATGATTTACAGCATTTACAAGGTTTTTTACTCGTGTGATACCATACACGAGTGAAAAACTGTACAAACGATAAAAAACCTGTCTTTAGTTTACTATCTAATTATCTAATAATAGTATTTTCAATGAAGATATTTTTACAAAGTACTTCATTCTGAAGAATTTCTGCAACTATCAACGATATCACCCTTTTCTTTCGGCACATAACAGTAATATGTGTTAATTAAAATTTAAAAATACATATATAAATCTCTATGGGTTCTTCCAAACACTTGAGCGCTAATCATAATCACATGAATATGCCATCAAAATTTTGTAAAAAAATTGACCTCGGATGTAAATTAATAAAAAATTATGTATCGTATACCAGATTCAAACCAACACGTAGCAATGAAACCATGGATTACTTGATAACAAGGTGCAATGAATGTTCCATCTTACAGCAATAAATAATTACAGTTCATTCATTATTGCTAACGTAGTTTGTATTTGTACGAGTCAAAAGAATCGTATTATAGAAATAACATACAGGGATTGTAAATTTTTATATCTAATTTTACACAAAAATATTGACACGATGAAAAACGGTCAAAAGATGTTGGTTTTTCAGGATATCTCGCAACCTGTTACACAAACATGATAAGGAAGCTTTAATTCCAATATTGTTCGCTAGTAATTTATTTTATGGTTTCGCTTGCTGTCTCTATAGGAGGTAAATATTGTACTGTGAATCAATAGAAAACGTTGGCATTTCCGGGATGGCATAAAAATCGAATTTCAGGTATTTGGCATCGCTTCCTAGTGGGCACTGAAATACTACAATAATAGCTATTTATGTAGCAAGTATATAATGTACGATGTTATTGAACGAGTCGATTTTATGGCCGAGCGAGCCTTGCGAGCGAGGTTAATAAATAGGACGAGTCAAGTCAGATTCTGTACGAGTTGCTTTATGTTTGGCTGCTTTTTTACTTAAATTATAAATAACTATATATAATAAAATAAAATTATAAGAAATAGCTAGGGTGCCTTAATGGATAATGGTAGATTTTTTTATAACAAACATTTACGACAGCAAAAATTGTGATATAAATATTCATTACCACAATAATTAATCGCTGATTCTTCATTTATAACATTGTTTCTTGTTAACGTACAAATTTGTTTAAATATGTTGTGTACATTTATTGTAACATTTACTTGACAATTCAGTCCAATTTACTTTCTTTTACATTATGGTACATTATAGTACTAGCCCTATTGCGAAATTTGACACGATGGCAAATAAACAATTATTGAGAAAATTGTGAAATTAGTATTATCAACTTTTTCCTGTACCTCAGAAAGTACTGAAAAAGTTCCAACTCTGAAAAAACAATAAAGCAATGCGCCATATTTGCCAAACTTAATTTGTTTGTACTTATCTCTTCTAATAAGCGTTCTTCAGGTATCAAAAAGTAAGTGCATATTTACAGGGCGAGTTTAATCATTTGCGACTGTAAGGTTCTTTAGGGAAACATAAGAGATAGAAACAGTTGAACATCGCCTTAACACTATAGTTGCTTTAGATAAATAATCCATAGCCAATATTTTTTTTCAAATAACTACACTTTTATATTACTAAACTTGGCAAAAATGAACAGAGAACCACAGCACTTATTTATTTTTTTTAAATTTATTGTCGTTTTCGAGTTATGGTGGAAAATTCATATTTTGTAAATGAAACTGTAAGTAGTTATAACTATGCAATATCATTATTTAGAAATGCCTTGTTCAGCAGGCAACTTCCTAAAATGTTACATCTCTCCTTTTTCCACTTAACGTTTCTCTATCTGTTTCTGAAATTTCTGAAATCTCTTCTCACGAATTAAAAAACTCACCCTGTATAGTGTCTCCCACTTCAGAGTGTAACACCCTCATATATTTTTAAGTTTTTATCCAATTTGAACCAAATTTTCCTTCACATTGTGGTCTACTTGTGGCCAAAAAACGATTCCCCATTTCATATGCAAATCCACCTGCAATACTAATATAAATGGAAAATACAAAATCATATTACGCAGTTTTCATCGGAAAATTTTGCAAAGTTGTATGGAATTTAAATTTAAAAAAATACTTTTTCGAAAACTGATAAAAAAAATTGATATTTACATGACCTAAATCGGTTGTCAAAGTGACTGTTTTTTATTCACTGGATGTAAAAGTCTTTTACAATCTAGAACAAAAAAGACTTTTACGTTCCGCAATTTTTGATTAAGGAATAGGTCACAATATAGACAAAATTTTCTTTGACTTTCCACTAATGTGGAGCTGTGCAGTTTTCGAAAAAACGGTTTTTGATACTCGATTAGGAAATTCTTTTGCATTCGAGAATATTTTTTTGCTCGCAATGATCAAAAAAACTCATTCTCGAAGGCAAAAGTAGCATTTCGCAATCTCGAATCATAAACAACTATTAAATTTATTGCGTTGTATTTAGTTCTAGTTTGTGAAAAAAATGTTCCCAACAATTAAAATTAAATTCAAAATTAATTAAATGTTTTTTTATTTATTTTTTTTTTTTGAAAAAAAAAACTAAAGAAAGCAAAGTATTTATATTTTTAATTTTGATTAAACTTTGGATTTAAGCCTTTTGGAAAACTTTGAACAACTTTCATTTGTAAAAATTTCCGATAAAAGAATTCCTAACATGGTTTTGCATTTGAAGGGGACGAATGTTTTTTTTTTGTGACAAGTAGACCATAATGTGTTTTATCTTTGGCAAGAACTTGTTTAAATCTGATAAAAACTACAAAATATATAAAGGTAATACACTCTTAAGTGAGACACATTGTACCAATTTGGCGAAGTATTTTTGCCCATAATTTGAATTTCTTGGGTAGATTAAGTTTCATTAAAAGAAATTAAACCAACCAAAAAATTACAATTTAGACTTTAATACAGCGTTTGTTTCATCTGATACATATTTTAATACTTTAGATTTAGGCTTTTTTGGGCAATTTTAAGCAGCTCTTATTTGTAACATTTTCCGATAAAAACTTTTTTTTCAATTTATTTCGGTATGGCAGGCGGCTTTGCATATGAAAGGGGGCGAATGGTTGTTTGGACACAAGCAGAACATAATGTGTTTCGTCTTTGAGGAAAATTTGATTCAAATCATATAAAAACCAAAAAGATATAACGGGGTTACACTCCTAAATAAGACACACTGTATATAAAAACGATTTAAGATATTACCTTCCCACTGTACCACTTTGAGGAAGTATTTTGCTCATAATTTCAGTTTCCTACATACACTATTACATTAGTGTCCATAGAATAAAAATACACCACCCAAAAATTACAATCTAGACTTTAATACAGCGTTTGCGTCATCTAAAAACTGTTTATAAACAACTGAACATGTTACAAAAATTAATATGCGGCAATAATCTTATGTTATTTGGTAGAAAACGTTAATTAGTACCAAAATTACATACTGTAAGTAAGATAAATGAAAGTTTACAATGAAAACAAGTCCTAATACATTATAGCTCACTGGGCTTAATTTGTTTTTCAACAGCTGGATTATAATGTCTCAAAATACGAGTTTAACATAATATAGACACTTATTTCTTATTGTATATTTTCACTGTTGCAGTTAATCATAACAATTTTATCCTAAAAGACAATTTCTGTAAAAGACCTCGAAACAATATTCCACGAAATCGTTAGTATTTGTATGGGGAAACAAAATGCGATATTCCAGAAATCGCAGCCTACTATCATTATAAATGTCCTGCTATGGGAGGGCCGGATCAAGTCATCCAGAAGCATCGCGGTTATTGTCCGAATTCGGCCGCTTTTCCCCAAACAGTCGTTAATTAGTGGAAGGCCACGTGCTCGGTTGCTAATGAAATTTGCAGAAGAGCAGTCCATTAAAAATTAACCGACATATGAGTGTGTGACCCTGCGTGCTTCGCAGAATTGTCAGTGTATATTCACTATTCGCATTAATTATGAAAAACCGGAAGCCTAATTTCATCATCGCATCGGCGTAACGAGAGCTGAAAACAGAACTACCTGCAATTAACGAACTTTGTTTACCCGATTCCACGAAACGGGCTGCAGATTGTACGTAATCTATTTATTAGATGCGTTATCTCTTCCTGTTTTTGAGATTTTCAACTGATGCTGATTACAGCTTCCGGTGCTCCACCGACCTATCGATAAGTAGCCTGAATTAAGAAGGGCAAACAAAGTAATCTTTGGAATTTTAACCGTGATTGGTTAAGGCAGAAACAAAAGACTGAAACAATCGCAACTCATTTGCAACCTTAGAAGTAAGTCATAGTTTTTTGGGTGTTTGCAAGGGCAAACAAAGTAAGCTTTGGAATTGTAACCATGATTGGTTAAGGCAAAAACAAAAGACAACAATCGAAAATGTGTGCTTGTAAGCTTAGCTAAGTCATAGAAACTCGAACAGCTATGGGGCTTTAATAAGCAAACAAATTAATCTTTGGATTTTTAACAGTGATTGGAGAAGATTAAAACTCATTTGCTTGTAACCTTAAGTAAGTCACGGAGATTTCTACTCGTTTAAGGCGTTGAAGTTCAAAGCTTCCAGCATCTTTTAGAATAAGGCCCACCCTGGATTTGTCTCGGGCCCCCCTGGGCCCCTGCAGTCTGCCTTGTGCACTGTTGTCTTCCAAACAGGTTCCGCGGCGAGAATGAATGAAATGAGCTATAAAAGTAGCAGTATCGTAAGTTGTGCACGGCGATTGAATGAAAAAATTGAGACTTCCGACCCAACCTAGCGGCTAATCGGGGCAAAGATAAGCCGTTCATTCAGTATTTTGTGGATCGGGTCGGTGTGGGCGTACATAACTATAATAAACGCTACTGTAAGTGTGAATGCACTGGCATAGCGTAAACATCCGAAAGATTCATGAATGAGACCCATTGATTACTGTAGCATAGCATGAATGGTCATACTTCGACACCGGCAATAGCGATGGTAAAGGCAAGGCTGAGGCCTTAATTAGGGCCGTATCGCTTCTTAAGTGGCTCATTACGCGTCGTTAGCCGACAATTATCTCAATTTCGTATCAAATGCTAGCGCTCTAAAATGGAGGCCGACAGCTAACATCCCCGCAGGAAGGGTGTAAACAATTGAGAGCTCAGGACTTACTCTTCAAATCCCTCGGTCATGGTTGGAAATGAGGAAAATCCTACTGCACAAGGGGGTTTTCTTCCTCAACACCATTTTTGCACCACATCAAACCTAACTTTACCACACGAACCCAACCATTGAACTAAATTACTGTTAACTTGTCAAGTTGCGCGGAACGCGCTTGCGCGCACTGTGCGACATCTCGTGGCGAGCGTGCGAACCTAAATACCCGGGAAAAGTTGTTATTGATTTATTTCTTTTAAAAGATTCCCAAATTATTCATCCATTCATACTTTGTAACGGGGAGTTGGCATTGTTCATCGTCTACCTCCAACGAGGCTTCTGATTGGAGTGATCAACTTGTCTAGGTGCTCAAACTGGAAATTTATTTCTCGTACTAGGTACAAAATAATCATGATTTTTTGAAAGTATGTATTTCGAACAAAAACACAACCGTAGGTACTACATAAAAATAAAGTATGGAAATAGAAAATTAGCTACAATATCAATGTACTCTCAAACGATTTTTGATTTCAAATTACATTTTTGCATGCTCTAAAAATGAATGCAAACAATTGTTGACGCATCATACTACAATTTAATTCAATACAAAGCTTGATTATTTCGACTTCCATTAACTTCGTTCCCCACTCCACATTTTTTATAGTGGATAAAAATCCATATATGTATTACTTGCTATTAAATATATGTAAAAATCTCCCAAATCATACGCAAAGCTGACAGGAACTGCCTTTATCTTAGACATAACTTCAAGGACCTTTGTTACTTGAGTTTTTAAAAAAGTCTACATTTTCTCCAAATCCATTTCATGAAACGAATTGCGGGTATAATATTTTAATTTCAAAGTGGATCAACAGTGAAAATTTGTCGTACAGAATATTCTCATTAACATCATCTATTTATTTTCAATATCATTTCATTATCAAATATGTCAATTTATATGTATAATCTATTCCATCTTTAAAAAAACGATAGGTTGCCATGCTTTTCTTTTCTTAAGTTGGCAGTACTAAGGAAAACAGTAGTTATATTTCATTTCTCAGTGGTGGCACATTTTTGCTAACTAAATTTAAAATGCCGTATTGCTAATGCTACTAATACAAAAGTCAAAAAAATATGTCAATAAATGTCATTATGACACTTTCCTAATTTATGATAAATAAGGTGATAAAGTAAGTGTTAATTGTGAAAAATTTAATAAACAGCATGCCCAAAGTCTTTGGAGACGAAACGCAGCGTGTTGAAATGCTACACACATTTCAGACGAGATAGACTCAATCTAAGTAATGATAAAATTACTAAAAAATTGATGGACATTTTCAACGTGAGTAAACTCTATTCACTATAGTTCCGGATTGTCTAAAATGACATTTTATGGTAGCACTGTTGAATTTACATTGGTTTTTTGTTACTACTAGGTTGGACAACGCAAAAGCATAAGTTTTAAAATTTGCGTTTTTGTTACCTGGCAACTTTTATTTATTTTTGTTTAAGTCAGTTCGAAATAAAAAATATTTTGATTTAACCATAACCTATACCTACTTTATAGTTTTGACATTAGTAACTTAATTAATAGTTTCTAGTTACCCATAGCTTGACTTAAAAGTATTAACCATGATGTAAAGGATTGTTTTTAATTGGATTTTGACATTGATAATCCGGGACTATAGTGAATAGAGTTTACACTGAATTCACAACTACATTAAATGTACAAATTGTGCACCGTTGTCTGCCTGACAGTAACTAAGACGACCGATATGTTTTTTGTTGATTGCTGTCATTGATAAAAGCGTAAAATCACACTTCTTAAAATCAAATTTAGTATTTTGCAAATTTATTTTTTTTTCTTAATTTTTGGTAATGTGACCTATACCCAAAAATTACCTTACCGTAAGTAAAAAGATGCGTTCTTTCAGAATCCGTAATAAAAAAGGGGGTTTCCATTAAAAAAAACATCGATAACGCCATACCTCATACACGGGACACCCTGTATGTATGCATTTTATTTCAAAAAATGCTCAAATAAAAATAAAAATCGACGGGAACGCCGGAAACCTACATGTTAGGAAATACTAAATTTATTCCAAACTTTACGACCTCACTGTATAATTACTTTAAAAACCTAGAAGTCTGGAAGCTATTGAAAGTATGTACAAGAGGAAAAACAGAAAAATGGAATCATTTTCTAAAAGAGATTTAACTGAAGTTAGTCGTGCACTAAACAAACAAAACGAATTCTTTACGGAAGCTATTTCCACTGGATGTATTTTTTGCCTTAACTATTTGAAATAAAAGCACTCTTGTTCCATAAATTTCTTATTAATACCATTTCACAAAAATGTAGCACATTAAGGCAACATCGGCCACTCTGAACCTTCAAAATTCCTAACCTAACTTTTCCGCAGTTTTGTCAGTTCATATACAGAGTCCAGTGAAATGTAAATACTACTGTAGTGTATACATTTCACTGACAGAGTCATATATGTCAGATCACCATGGCCAAGCATCGTCTTTTACTTCCTTTATCGTAAAAGAATTCATCCCAAAAGTTCGAAATTGAATTTTTAACAGATCTTCAGGTTTTAGAGTCCCCTGAACCCAAAAAACATGTTTTTATTCATTGATCTGTCTGTCTTTCTGTCTGTCAGTCCGTCTGTGAACAGACTATCTCAAAAACGAAAAGATGCATGACGTTGAAACTGCATATATAAGTTTTGTGTACTATGTAGATGAGACAGCAAGCTTTTGAAGAAAATCGCATAACCGGAAGTAGGTGTTTACTTTTGCAATATTTCAGTTTTTCCGATTTTTTCAAAACCGGTTCTAACGATTTTTTAAACTTTACATTTTTACTTCCTTTTACGATAAAGGAGGTATTGGGTTCACTCCAAAAATTCTAAATTGAGTTTTCAACAAATCTTCACGTTTTAGAGTCCCCTGAACACAAAAAACATGTTTTTGTTCATTGGGCTGTGTCTGTGTGTTAGTCTGTGAACAGAATATCTCAAAAACCAAAAGAGGTATGGCGTTGAAACTTCGTTTGTTGTACTATGTACATGAGACAGCAAACTTTTGAAGAAAATCGCATAACGGGAAGTAGGTGTTTACTCTTGTGATTTTTCAGTTTTTTTCGATTTTTTCCAAAACTGCTCGAACATTTTTTTTCAAACTTTACATTTTAATTAAATTTTTAATGTGGATTGATGTGAGATAGGTGATTTTCTAGTTGAATACTTCTAAAATGCGTTTATTTTGTTTTTTCTATTTTTTTATTAACTCCTATTTTAAAAGGAACGCCCGGTATATTATTACATTTTTGAATTTAGCTTAAAATTTTACAGAAAATTTGTCTCTTCAACTAACGTTCCAACTAACCGTTTTTTGTAGAATTTGCAATTTTTGAAAATTTTTGACAAATATGTATTTGAAACTTAAAAATAAAATTTTTGACTAATTATAAGATCACTGTAAATGGAAGTTGTGTGAGTGTACCACCCGAGTTTTATTACATTTTTAATGTGTATTATTGTGAGATAGGTGATTTTTCAGTTGAATACTTCTAAAATGGGTTTCTTTTGTTTTTTTTCTATTTTTTTTATTAACTCCTATTTTAAATAAAACACCCGGTATATTATTACATTTTTGAATTCAGCTTAAAATTTTAGAGAAAATTTGCTTCTCCAACTAACGCTCTATTTTATACCGTTTTTGTAGAATTTGTAATTTTTGAAAATTTCTGACAAATGCTTAAAAATTAAAAATCATATTTTTGGCTAATTATAAGATCACTGTAAAAGGAAGTTGTGTGAGTGTACCACACCAGATTTTTTAAAGATGGAATAGATTATTAAATATTTATGAGTGTAAAACATTTGAAACTCCTTTTGATTAGTTCGACTTCCATTACACTTGCTTCGCCAGTCCATAAAATTTCATGATAGAGAAAAATTACTCACAACGTAGGTACACATTGCTGACAGGAACTGACTTTACTTTAGACACCACTTCAAGAAGCTCCTTATAACTTAAATTTTCAAAAAAAATGCACATTTTTCCCTATGACATTTCAGGAAACGAATTGCGTGTATAATATTTTAATTTCAAAGTAACAGTGGATCAACAGTGAAAATTCGTTGTACAAAAGATTCTCGTCAACAATATCATCTATTTTGCACTTAGACTTGCCTTCCAATATATTTTAATTTGAGTAATTGTCAATTTCTATATTTTTAGGTGTAAAACATTTGAAACTAGCTTTGGTTAGTTTGACTTCCATTAGACTTTGTTCGCCAGTTCGTAAAATTTCTTATCGTGTGTATATATTTTTTTCCACGGGAATATTGGATCAACAGTGAAAATCCCTCGGACAAAAGACTTTCTTCAACATCAATTCGACATATACTTGGCTTCAAATATTTTTTAATTTGCAAAAATGTCAATTTCAATTATTTTTACAGAAGTAAACCATTCGAAGCTCTCTTTGATTAGTTCGACTTCCGTTAGACTTCGTCAGTCCACAAATTATTCGTAATTGAGAAAAGTTACTCATCGTACGCACTGCCGACAGGATCTGATTTTATTTTAGACACAACTTCAAGAAGTTTCTTAGACTTTGAATTTTAAACCATTTTGCCCATATTTCTGCAGTAAAACTAATCGCATATTAGCTATTAACATATCTAGAATTGTTACGAGTATCATAACTGCCGCAGATGTTGTTTTGAAATTAGAGCTCGTAGAGCGCGGATTTTAAGACATCTAAGGCTGTTATGATTCATAACATCCGTGATTTGTTCAATAGTTTATCGGTTGCAGTATGTTAATGGTTGCCATGTACGGTAATAGTATATTACATTACAAGGCATGAAAGTGATACTTTGCAGATGAGAAGGCTTCTTCAAAGCCTCCGAGTCAAGCATAGACACTTTCAAGCTGTGTAATGTATTACATTTTTTCTGAAATCTCTTTGTAACACCTAGTGCGCGTAAGCTTCGGTAGCACGGATCTACACCGCTCCACGGTTTCAGCCGTCCCCAAGAGAGGGCGCCAAGCGCACCGCTCGCTACTCATGTTTCGACGACGCTCACTTAAAACCGCGGCAGCAAATCATTAACCTTACTTATAGTGACAATGTTTTAACGAAGAACAACGCTGTCAAAACTATTGAATATTGTATGTGCCTGGCCTTACAGAACTTTCTGCAAAAAAAAGAGTCTTAAAGGAAGCTGGAGGATTTTATTTTCTCTCAGACATCTTGAAAATTTTAAAAATAAAATCAAGGGGCTTGGTGAAGGTGACCGGTTACCTAGGTGATGTAAAGTAAAAACGACTAGTCTTGCAAAATTCTCAAAAGTGACTAGTCTTGCAAAGTGACACTTTCAAGATCAAACTGAGTGTCGACATGGCCCGCTTTCTTGACGATTTCAGGAAAAGGAATTTTACTGTACAGATACAATTGTTTCAGTATGGTAATGGTTGTCATGTACGGTAAATGAATATTACTGTACAAATACAGTTATTAGTTAGTTACCAGCCTACTTTTGTATATGTAAATAAAGGCTTAATATGTGAAACCGATAATAGCTATTAACATATCCAGGAATGTTATGAGTATCATAACTGGCGCAGATGTTTTGAAATCCGAGCTCACAGAGCGAGAATTTTAAGACATCTAAGGCTGTTATGATTCATAACATCCGTGATTTGTTCAGTAGTTGATCGGTTGCATTATGGTAATGTTTGACATGTACGGTAATAGTATATTACACAACGAGAGCTGTAGGAAGCATATTACACGCGAGTTGGAAAAGTTACGCACAAGCCGCGTAGCGGCGCGTGTGTAATTCCACGAGCGTGTAATTGCTCTATAGCTCGAGTTGCGTACTATACTTTTTCTACGATCACACTCATTTCGTTAAACGAAAAAGAAATATTTTATTAACTGTCAAATCATCTGTCACACCATCTTAAAAATTAGGCGGCTGCAGTCACATCCCTACACCGCTTCGTACAAACAACAGAAACTAACTGTAACGTAATAAAAAAAATTACGTGTTAGTCATTACGTAACACTGTTTGTAACAACGAATTTACTAATCAAGTAAACAGTGCTTAATGAGCAATTTACTAATAAAGGAGTAGAAAAAGGAATATTACTGTACAGATACAGTTTTTTCAGTATGTTAATGGTTGCCATGTACGCTAAAGGAATATTACCGTAATAATACAGTTATTACTTAGTTACCAGCCTACTTTTGTATATGTAAACAAAGGCTTACGAAAATTTGTCGTATTGTAACGTTCTGCCCTTCCGAATTTAATTTTATCCCTGATAATTAATTGTGGTCATTGACTACTTCCGTTAATTTCGGAAAGGCTCAAATGTTTATTATTTTTTCTACCCCGAGTAACTCAGTCAAAGAAAATATTCATCGTTTCTCAAATGTATACGGTTAGGAAAACACAATATAATTACAATAGTATAATGTTTTTGACTATATGTACAAGGTAATCGGTAATTCTAAACAAACTGAATTGTATATTAATAAAAATTAGCAATTTCCTGGGAGGCTGTGTTTTTTACGCCTTGGTAAGCTGCAACCCATTCAGCAGGTGGATGCGGGTGGTGGTTGCATTCTGCGAGGAGCTAAGTAGGTGTTTCAGCCGTGTATGTCGAATGTCCAGAACACGGCTTCGGAGATAACTGCAGTTTTGTTTACAATTTGCGTTCTGCAAACATACGCATAAATTAACAAGATTAGGGGATTCCTGCGGCTTCCGGAAGTGCATAAGGGTTGATGCGGGTTGTAAAAGTGTTCGTTATTCCAGGAGTATTTGTGCCGTGAAATTGGACCTGGCGAAGTTCGCTAATTTCAGCCGGGCAAATGGATTTGACAGCTCGGCATTTGCTTGCGGAAAGAACCTCCGGGCTTCGGAACAACGTCGCCGGACGCACAATGCGATCCCTCTAGGTAAGTTTATCAAATGCGGCTATATTGCTCGAGCCGCTTTCGTGCGAAATGCGCAATATGTTTCCTACAGGTATAGTTATTAATGGATTTTTAATATTCTTACTGCTTACGGTGGTGGGGCTTTGAATTAAGGGGAAATGCGTTTAGGAGACAGATCGACACTATCACATTCTAAGTGCATAAGATTGGTTCTGGCGGAGATGATAGGAGATAGATTAACGCTACCACATTCTATCGTTTAGGTCAGGCTGTGGTGGAGATGTTAGGAGACAGGTAAACACTATCATATTCTAACATCAGGAGAGGATTTAGGGAAGAGAACGTCCAGGAACTGAAGTCGAACTGATCAGGAACGGTGAAGTCAAGTGACTTAAAATGATCGATAAATCTGCTTATATACTCTCCGGGCGGCTTTATCGGTACACTGGCTCTGGGTTTCCATGGAGTGGAAGACGACGCCGTCGTTTATTCAGGGCGACCTGACGCATACCGAGTACCTTCGTAAAACCGAGCGCCAGATAGATGTAACGCTCAATTACGCGTTGTACAAATTTAATACAATTTTTAATGTTTAATTAAAATTTGCTGCAGAAGCTAGCGTTACAGCGTAAGAGATTCTCGTCAACAATATCATCATGTTGCACATATACTTAGCTTCCAGTAGATTTTCATTTGAGAAATTTTGCAATTTTATAGGTGTAAAACATTCGAAACTCTCTTTGATTAGTTCGACTTCCATTAGACTTTGTTCGTCAGTCCACAAATTATTCGTAATTGAGAAAAGTTAGTCAACGTACGCATTGTTGACAAGAACTGACTTTTTTCAGACACAATTTCAAGAAGCTCCTTGGACTTTGAATCTTAAACAATTTTTCCCATATTTTCTGCAGTGAAACTAATCGCGTATATAATATTTTATTCTCTAGGAAACATTGGATCAACAACGAAAATTCGTCGTACAAAGGATTCTCTTCAACAATATCACCTATTTTGCACATATGCTTTTCTTCCAATATATTCTCATTTGAAAAATTGTCAATTCTATAGGTGTAAGACAATCGAAACTCTCTTTAATTAGTTCGGAAGCCACTTCACAAATTATTCATAACGGAGAAAAGTTACTCAACGCACACATTGCCGGCAGGAACTAACTTTATTTTGTTGCAAGAAATCAATTGCGTGTATAATATTTCAATTTCAAGGCAACATTAGATCAATAGTGAAAATTCGTCGTAGATTTTGTTCGCGAGTCTACATAATTTCACAGAATTAAAGGTTTTATTCATTGCAATATAATTAGTATTTTTCATTAATAAGTGCACTTGATGTGAGCAGCAGTAACTAATAATTTGAGGGATAAAAGTTAGCATGAGATAAGGCAGGTTTCAGAAGGGTTATATGCAGAGTTTCAGATATGATAAATTTTTGGAAGGTCCAATGCAATTTAATTTGTAACTGACGAATTTGAGCTTAGTAACGTCAAACATAATGTGAATAAAATGATACAGAATGATTTGTTAAGCACAGAAGTCGTATGAGCATTATGTATTAAAAGTTTATAAGCCAGAAAACTGCAAGTTAACTGAAAGGCAAACGAAAACAGTGCTAGCAAAGCAATAATTGCAATAGAGCGATGGTAAAATGTAAGGCAACCGATCGAAAAACAATTAGTGAGATGCTAAATGAATTCAAGTGCATCAGTATATTATAAACAAAAGTGAAAATTAAAAACAGAGTGTGGTGCCATTTATCTCAAGAAAAGGACAATTTAGGGATAATGCAAACACATGATATCAAAACTGTAGTCCATAAGTTGAAACATGTAATCAAACCTAATTTCTCTTAAACATATGAAAATCTAGTTGATAAGTTATGAGACAATCAATTGTCATAATTAATAAAACAAGCTGAAAATTTTCATGTTGGGTGAAAATTAAACTCCACTTTTTGTACAGAAATTAATAATAAAGAATCATGTTGTTGAGTGAAATTTGTGTTGGAGTTTTTACCAGTCTTGTTGGGCATCTGTGGGTGTAGTTTTCAAAAGTGCAGGAGTTCCAAAGATAGTGCAATTAGGGCAGAAAGTTTCCACCTGGTGCGGCGTTGAGTGAGAGCCAACTTCGGTGTCGATTTTGAAGCAGTTCCAGACATCGCAAGGCAGATCTTTTTGGTGCTACATGGAGAGGAAAGCTTTAGCAACCCATGGGTAAAAGAATTAGGACCAGAAACCCATTTCCAAGCTAGTATTTGCCGTGGCGTCCTTCCAATGTGCCAACCAACAGCGGTGCACCTCCTCAAAAAAGTAAAATTTCACAGCAAGGAATTCATGTAGCTTTACAGAAACTGGGGTTCGTCAAGAATCCCAGGTTTATCCAGCTTCGAATAATTTAGATAGCGTCCCTAGAAAGTGCTGGAAATATGACACAAGCACATCTGAGCGTGGGTTTTGACGTCATACTGAAACAAAACGAGGTTAGCCGTTGCTACGTCACAGAATTAATCGTATTTACCTGATGCGTTCTTGCCATTTTGATGTTTGAAAATTCAATTTTACGCTATTTTGGCACTGACGGATCATTTGTGGATTACACTAAATTTAAAGGTTATTTAAGTGTTAGTTGGGAATGGTGCATTTACCATAATAGTTGAGAGTAATTGTCATGCAAGGAATTATTTATCATACAAAGTTTTCTATTTATTTTATGAGCTGACCCCCTGAGTTAAGAATTGTTTCATGTTCACCGGAGCTAAGCCCTAATTTATTGCAAATAAGTAAAATAGAAAAAGAGCAATAAACTATTTATTTTTCTTTTAATTTGCCCTGAATTTGACAGGCAGTTCTTGATCGAAACTATACAATTTATAAAATGTAGTAGCCCTTGCGATAATCATAAATTTTATATTTTATTTAAAACCCTACTATTATTATATTTTTAAGTGAGGCTGCTATTACAATACCTACACATTTATAATCTCGCCCACCTATGGGTAAGCATTTTTATTAAACTACGGCTATACGTATTCATTGGGTATTGAGTCCGTTGTAATATTTTCTGATAAAGCTGTTATCGAGAATAACCGATGTTATCGTAACACTAAAAAATCTCGAACCTTCGCCAACAAGTTAGTGATAAACCTTCTCATACATACCGCTACCACTAATTTAAACTACCATAGTTTTTTCTGCTCGTTTAGCTGTATAGTATTCACGAATTCCTTTACTTCCTTATTTAAGCAGCAGTTTTCTGAAACTTAATATTTTTATTTTGAAACAAAAAGGAACTCATATTACGATCGTACTCGTCAATATGAATGGTTATGGATATATCTGTATCTTTACAAACTCATTCAATGACCCAAGTTTCCGATTTATTTAATAATTTATTAATTCCGATAACAACTATCAATAATGTGCAATAATTTTCACCGGAAAGCATAGTTCACAAACTTTTGCAAAACGTTGGTTGCAGAACTGTTTACAGGTAATTCCATCTGATGGAAACATCTACAGTAGGCATCGACATTTTTACATTTGCAGTTCTACAATAAAGGTGAAATTTTCCAGAAATGATCGGATTTTTTAATTTGAAGTGCCAGCTATCTTGCTCTACTTATAGGAGAATCGACATTACCGTTCCGGATATGATTATGAATAAACACTTCTTTTCAGAAATTTCGTCCTTATCCACATTACAGTGTTTTCCGATTGCTTTTCACCATGTATCAGTTGTGTTTCACGTTATCTCAAATGCTCTTCCCTCTTTTCAACACTTGTCATTATTGACAAATGGGAATTACATTTGACAAATAATGCAACACAATTGATACATGGTGAAAAGCGATCGGAAAACACTGTAATAAGTTTAAGAAAATCTTGTTCACCAAAATTTAAAATATGCACAAAGCATACGAAGTGATTTTCATCAGTATCAGTAACATTTGCTATTAGTTCTGCAAGATGATTGACGTATTAAGAAGTTGCAACATGCGTCATTTCTTGGATTTTGTTAGAAATATTGTATATTTGTACGAAACTCAAAAATAACTGCAATTTATTTGCCAAATTGTTGACTTACAGCGGACGGGAACAAAATCTAGTACTAACGACTGAATTTTCCGGTTTGCGTCTATGAAGTAAGCAGCGATTCCATAAAAAGATTTATTAGAAATTGACGTCCACCCATCTATGATAAACAATATTCTGGAGTTATTTGTTTATAAACGCCGTTTAACGGCACTGCATTCGTGAAAATTTACATATACTCGCGAACGAATACAAGTTCCATTACACAAATTTTCTGTCAGTACTACTTAGATACGAATATATGAAGTAAATAAGTCAATGGTTAGTTTGGTCTTTACTTATATAGGGCTTTTGTACCTCGTTAGGCAGCTCGTAACATTGTTAATATTAAAAATATAAAAAACTTTGTTCGTTTTAAATCCTTGTATGCAGCCTACAAATAGTCATGAATCAATTTAAATCAGGGCCTCCTATTGTTGCGTAGTGATGCACGACTTTGGTTTTTATATGGAACACCCCGTATATTTTTAGATATTTGAAATAAGTGTTAAAAATAGTTTATCATAGCATGCTTATACTAAATTGTGGAATTTAATTTTTTCATTAAAAGAAATTGTTTGTCTAAAGTAGGCCATGACTTACGGAAAATCACTAACAATCGAACAATACATGCAAAAGAAATTCTACTTGGCTCTAAAAGTTTATCAAGGCTCCAGACGTACTAATACAATTGATTCTTGATTCAAAACAAAAAAAATAGTTATCAAGAAGTAAGCAAAACAAGAAGCAATTAGATTGTCACCTTGATCATCTAGCCAAGACAAGAAATAATCATCAAGACAAGAACACTATACAACACTGTACCGGTGTACACTTGACTTCCAATATATTTTCAATTGGCTGTCAATTTCTAAAATGTTTATAGATGTAATCATTTGAAGCACGACAATTTTTATATGCAATTAAACTGACCATTTGTCCCGATTTAGGCAGGACAGTATGTACTTAACTCCGCCTGCAGCACTGCTGGGTAGATTGATTAGCTCAGTGGTGCTGTTGCCGGTCACAAGCCCGAATAAAGGAGGAGGGACATCTACAAACCGGGCTAGCAACATACTTGTAGATGGACCATAATAATGCTAAAACAGACACACTAAGCCTCGGAAACAGGACGGACCAAACGATAATAACCAGGCAAACAAAAATGAAAAGCAAATGGAATACGAAAAAACGAATGAGAAAAATAAAAAATTAGTACGGATTGGCGCATGGAACATACAATCTTTGAAAAGTAAAAACCACGAAGTCCTAATAACTAAACTCTAAGGAAATAGACATATGCACTATATCGGAGACAAAGAAAAAGGGCCAAGGAATGCAGCAAATTGACAATTACATATCCATACACAGCGGAGTAAATAAATATGAAAGGGCAAAAGCAGGTTTTGGGATCCTACTACATAAAAAATATCAACAATATATCTGTGATACCAACTACTACAACGAAAGGCATTTAAAACTGAAGAAGAAATCAACAGATAAGCACATTCATAATATAAGTGTATATGCCCCAGATATAAATAAAAATAGAGAACAACGAATACAATTCTACTTAGAATTACAAGATATTTTGGACTCCATATCCGAAAACAATTAGGTATATCATCCTAGCAGGCGACTTGAATGCGCGAATAGGCAATGACCCAATACCAGTAGTAAAACAACGGCTCCATGAACAAGAACACAATGATAATGAAGACTTACTAGCTGAATTCTGCCCGCAAAACTCTCTAAGAATTAACAATACCTTTTTCGAACATGACTGGAAATACAAATATACATTTGAAAACACACAGGCGCAGAAGTCGATGATCGACTATATAATAACGAACAAAACATTTACCACCACAGAAATAATAGACACTCGAATTCTCAATTCAGCAAACATAGGATCAGATCATAAGGTCTTATTAGCGGAAATAAGACTGAAGTACAATATCAAAAGAAAATTGTAACCTAAATTCCTCGAGAAACTAAATATTGAATCCCTCCCAAATGAATCCACCAGACACCTATACAGAAATATGCTTGAAGAAAAGATCAAAAGCTATCCAATACAGGAGGAAGACAATGTTGAAGAAGCATGCGAAGAAATAAAAGTGAACATCCTGAAAGCAGCAGAAGAAGCAATGGGGTCCAGAAAGATAAATACAAATAAATCATACAAATACAAAACGCCGTGGTATACTCCTGAAATCAAGGAAATAACTAATAACAAAATACAAGCTTACTTACGTTACAACTCTTTAAGAACACCAGAAAATCATCCTTTATCTAATAGACTTGTCTGTCCGTCCGTCCGTCCGTCCGTCCGGGACGCTGTTTCAGCAGCCAAACCGTAAGAGATAGAGAAAAAGTTATTAAAGTTATATGTTTAGAATGGTCATGTCAGCTCAGGAACCGAATTTCAGTCACGTGACACTTCTGGTTTTCGAGAAATCACAAAAAAGACCGTTTTTCAAAGAGAACACGCGTATTAAATAAAAACAAGCAATCCAGTGAGACAAATGTCTCATTTAAAAAAACAAAAAAGACCGTTTTTCAAATAGAACGCGTATTAAATAAAAACTGTACCCAGACCTGGAAGGTGTCAAAGTGGTTGCCTAACCGATCGACGTTTTAAGGCGCAGAGGGTCGCAGCTCCGTTTGGCTACTGAAACATTTTTATTTAATACGCGTTCTATTTGAAAAACGGTCTTTTTTGTGATTTCTCGAAAACCGGAAGTGTCACGTGACTGAAATTCGGTTCCTGAGCTGACATGACCATTCCAAAAATATAACTTTAATAACTCTTTTTCTCTATCTCTTACGGTTTGGCTGCTGAAACAGCGTCCCGGACGGACGGACGGACGGACGGACAGACAAGTCTATTAGATAAAAGATGTTTCAGCAGCCAAACGGAGCTGCGACCCTCTGCGCCTTAAAACGTCGATCGGTTAGGCAACCACTTTGACACCTTCCAGGTCTGGGTACAGTTTTTATTTAATACGCGTTCTATTTGAAAAACGGTCTTTTTTGTTGTTTTAAATAAGACATTTGTCTCACTGGATTGCTTGTATGTAATAATACGCAACGAAACAAACATACAAGTACACCGCCTGAAATAATCATACTGGGAGCACTTTACAAAAGAAAATTTGGAAAATGTTGCCAAACAGAAAGATGGAAATTAATGAAACAGTAAAAATAAACAAAATAAGTATAAATTGCTGGAGCGAGTATTTCAAAAACCTATATAATGGGCAAAACATCCCAGACCCGAACCAGATAATAATAGAATAAGACGAACACATAATAGAAGTTGGAAGAGAAGACGTGGTAAACGCAATAAAAACTCTGAAAAATAAGAAAGCACCAGGCCCGGATAATATCACAAACGAATTACTTAAAAATAGAGGAGAACAACTGGCAAACGAGTTAGTGAAATTGTTCAATAGCATTCTTAACAGAGGACAGATTCCAGAAGAATGGAAAACCAGCCTAGCGATCCCTATATTTAAAAATGGATATAAAAATAATCCAGACAATTATAGAGGCATTACGCTCCTAACCTTAGTACGTGAAAATTATTTACAAAACTAATACTACACAAAATGAAACAATACCTACAAATAAAAGAAGAACAACAAGGCTTCCGCAAAAATCGTTCAACAACAGATGCAATATTTACATTACGTCAAATTGTCGAAAAAGCGATCGAATACAACTCTCCAGTTTTTCTCTACTTCGTAGATCTAAAAAAGGCATTCGATCGAGTACGACTAGAGAAGATGTAATAGCTTTACTACAAGAATAAAGAGTTCCGGCGAAATTAACTAGATTAATAAAAGAACTAAATACAAACACCAAAACAAAAATTAAGACGGATGGCCAAAAAACTGGAAAAATCGACAATAACACAGGAATTAGACAAGGGGACTCCTTGAGCCCGACACTATTTAATATAATAATGGACAAACTTATAGAAAATATGAACAATCTCGGTGGATACAAACTAGGAAATAATCAAATACGGGTAGTGTGCTTCGCAGACGACGCGACGCAGTGCTGCTTGCAGATACAGAAGACGATATACAACGCCTCTTATACAACTTCACCAATACAGCAAAATATATAATATGGAGGTATCAACCAGAAAAACCAAATCAATGGTAATAGCGAAAGAACCCATTCGATGCGAACTTGTAGTAGAAGAGGAAATAATAGAACAAGTATCGAGGTTCCAATATCTTGGGTAGATATATTAAGTGACCGCAACTTGTACAAAGAAGTGAAGAAGCAAGCATTAACGGGAGCCAGAATGTCAGGGTACCTGCGAGATATAACATGGAAAAACAAATATCTCCAAACACAAAGCAAAGTAAAGATTTACAAAACAGTGGTGTGACCAACATTAACATACGGAGCTAAAACACGAGCAGAAACAGCCAAAAGAAGACAACTATTAAGAACGGTTGTAATGAATACGCTAAGAGCGATAATAGGTAAGACACACCTACATACACAGAGTAAGAAACCAAGATGTAAGGGAGGAATGTGAAGTAACCGATGTAGTAAAATTTATAAAAAGGAGAAGAGCTGAATGGAATAACCATATTATCAGAGCCAATAACCAAAGACAAATAAAAATAGCACGTGACAACAAACCGATAGGGAAAAGAAACCCAGGAAGACCAATGAAGTGGACCGAAAGCTGGCAGTCTACTTTTGTAGAAACACCATAAAATTAGTGTGAAGAAAAGCAGGCTACTGCCTACAATAAAAGAAGAAGAAGAAGAAGAACATACTTTTAATGCCTGTACCGACTTTTATTTTGTCCCGAAGATTGACCCGTTTTAACTGATTTTACGCGAAAAGTCCCGGCTCAGACCAGTTGCAGTCTATTTATTATACGTTTACTATACCTTGACTGTGGTCTGCTGTAACGTAACGGCCCTTTTTAATTTCGGCGTTAAAAGCCTAATTTCTTATTGTGAGACATATAAGACTGCTCCTTTTTCGGATTAATTTACTTGGCTTTACGTAATTTTGATGGGAGTAGAGCTAACTCCAAGCTGAGTTCTAGGCGAAGCAGATATGCCATCGACGTGGTTATAAGCCATCTGGCCCTGTCCACCTCAGTGACGAGGTTCCTTTTCTGCTTGAATGCCGAAGACATTCCAGTGTGGGGCAGGAGCTTTGTATCCAGCTATGACGGATTCCTCAATTCTTCGAAGCGACCGCGAACACCTAGATTAAGCCGAGCTGTGTTGGATCTAATTTCTTTTATGCATTTTATTAATGTAAGTCTATCACATGCTTGTTTTTTTTGCTAATATGCCAGCGGAATTTCTTTTTATTTGTACATTTAAGCGCATTACCCCTGCGAATTGCGTAGTATGACATTGAAAACCTTCTATACAAGTGCGTTGTTATCTTTTCAGATATTTTTTTGCGCAGCCCGTGGCTACGTGTTAAATAATTTTGCTGCGACATCGGCTATCGCATGTGCCAGAACTTGTAACTGCCAGTTTCACTTAACTTTTGTTTTTCCAAATTTAGCTTGTAAATTTTAACTTAGCATCTAACGTAGTTTTTTGGCTTGTTTAATGCATCTTGCTAGGCGTTTGCATTACGACCCAGTTGTTACATATTTTTTTGTTGACACCATACAACCTTTTTGTATTATTGGCTTGGCGTCGTCAGTCGTCCTAGTTTTACTTCTGCCTTTAGCACGCCAGGCACATTTTATTTGACATATTTACAGTGCCTTGTTATATATTATTAAAGCATCTTGTTACTGCTACTACTGGTATATTTGTTTATCCAACCCCACGATTCCTGCTCATTTTGTTTTAGTTTAAGATAGTTAAGCGAGAAATCACGAAAGGTAGGTGCGTTTCGGATCAACTGTTAGCTAGATCTGTAGTTTTTTGTCGTGATTAACGACTGGCGCCCGCTTGTGTTTTCCAAATCACTTTACGCATTTTTCCAACCTTAAGAACCGCGGCCTAGTACTTATTCACGCCAATAATCTGCCGAGGGTTTTAGATAACCGGGGCCGTGGTCCCCTTCATTTAAGGGTGGCACACTACCTTGCTTACATAAAGAAAGCCATTCACAAATCGCTTATTGCGTGTTTGCTGATTATACAGAGATAGTAGCTATATCTTGTGATTTTCGTTATACTCATACATATAAATTATGTTATACTTATTTAGAAGTTTTAATTTTGTTATTAGTCTTTTATAACAGACTTTATTAAAATAGCTTGACAGTTGTATTTTATTTCAAAGCTTAAACTTAAAAAAATGTATAACGAAAATAAAAGCTAGCAAGTTGTAGTTAAAAATTAGTGGCGCAGCTATGGTAAAGTAGTTCGATGTGGCGCACATGGGGCCCAATTCCAACATTTTTCATGAAACATGCAGAAAAATCGGATCGTAATGACAATTTCCGAAAAAAAAAATTAAACCCCGGGGGCTCCTGCCCTCAGACTCCTTACCGTATACCCCCACTCCCCACTCTTGCAAATATACAATACAACTTAGTGCCAATAAAATTTCGGAAACGTTGCTATTTGCTTGCTGTAGTTCTGGCTGTTTAAAGCAATTTTTCTCAATTCAAAAAATCCTCGAACTCTAGTTTCAACGTGTATTTTCAATTCGACCATAACTGAATTAACTAAATAGTTAAAGAATTGCCTTTCAATCGTAAAATTTAATTGTTTAATGCTTTGTTCTGATGTAATTAGTTGCCAGATAACTTTATTACAATTTTCGTTCCCTAATTTTGAAATAATGAAAGCCTACAAAATGGCTCAACATACCTCAATACTTTTTCGTATTCCAAATCCGCAAAACTCAAAAAGATAAAGAAAGACAATCTAATCAATATTTTTTCACAAATTTACTACAAAATATTTTAAAGCTGTGTTTAAACTTGATATTTTGTCTTTTACTGACCTGAAACCGTTACCCAAAGTTTCATTGGTCTTAAACACAGTTTTGATGTTGCATTCACTCGGACCAAATCATGTTTGGATTTAAGAGTTCACGAGCCACCAAGGAACATAATCGTTCTACAAACTCTTGCTTGAGTTCACAAGGTATTAGGCACATTAAGCCAACAAGTACTAGGTGTTTATCTACAATGACGATGCGGTCTAAGCCGAAATTTAATTCTAATGTTGACAATGGTCATGTATGTCACTTACGTATTTACATAAGATTATTTCCTAAGTACTTGGATAATTTGCCACTTAACAGCTTATATATAACTACAAGAGTATTATAAACTATTCTTCGTTTAAGCTCAATTTCGTATTTTTCAGTCTTTATAGATCGCAGTAGTATAAAGTGAATAAAAGTGAAGAACAATATTAAAATTGTGGTGCAATAATGGATTTGTAAATTTTAAATTTTCCAAAACTACCTAAACACTTTGTTATTCTATTTACATAATTTACCCTTTTCGATTTTTTTCAGTAAGTAATTTACGTGACCTAAAAAATACCATTTCATCAATAACAAATCCAATATATTTAATTTCTTCATAATCACAAATTTGACAGGAATCGTTGTCTCTAAAACCCGACTGATGCATTGTAATATTATTATTATTATTATTATTATTGCAATAATTTAGAACCTATTTCTTTACTACAATTTCCAAAACTTTTTCGTTAATGGGAAATATATATTTATGGGTCGATAATCCCTCTTTTAGTACGGTTTTCAATTTTGTGTACCAGAACAATTCGGCTGCTCCATCGAATAACACAGTATGTGATAATGAGTAAAATTGTGGGAAACAAGGAAACACTTTAGATCGATGGTCCCACACTCTGCATGCATTCCCAAAGTTGCAGTCTGTATCAAGGTATAATTTTTACTGTCTGACCAAAAATCTTGCAACCCTAAAGTTTCATGGTAAAATGTAGGTACTGTGTTTTGAAATCCAATGGGTGGGCGGAAGTGAGGATTAAATTAATTTTCTACACAGTATCTACAAGAACAGTTTTATGGTTTTTTTACGATAGTTAAACGATTTTTTCTTTATCAAAAAGATATGCTGGACAACTTAAACAAATACAAAAACAATAAAAATAACCAAAATTTATGAATTACCGCCCTGTACACGAATAACAAACACTCAGAAGTTAAGGTTATGTAGGTACGTTGAATGAGCATGTCTGCAACAAAACACAGTATCTCGTAGATATCTCGTAGATACTGTGTTGTACACAGAATTTTGACAAAAAGTTTGCTCTAAGTGTTTTTTCCAAAACACAGTAACTACCAGATACTGTGTTTTCTTGGTTCTTTTGAACATTATAATGACTTGCTGTGTTTTGAATTGGAGAACAGGAGAAATTCATGTAGATACTGTGTTTATGGGTAGCTGTAAATAGGTAACCAGTATAGATAGCTCAAATCTGATTAGCTAGAAAGATGCGGGACAACACAGTATCTACATATGAACATTCAGCTCAATTTCACAAAAAATGTTGGATACTGTGTTTTCGATGGAGCTGCCGAATTATTGTCAATTTTTTCCACTCTCCAGAAAATAGATCATGTTTTTACTAATAAATTAACCACACTTATAAATAAATTTCCAAACACACTATTTATCATTTTGAATGTATGTACTGCGATGCATTCGTCCGTTTCTGCCTTATTTTATAAGCATTGGAACACCTGATTTAATTGATTGATACTAATTTCTTAGAAATCTTCAAAGTTTTGTTGATGATGAACATTTTCCTAACATTTCATTAAAACTATCCATCGTTGGTATTCTTTGGCTATTTCAGATATACTCTCAATGAAACATGAATTTAATGTAGTGGCTACATCCAAATTATTTGTTATAGTCAGAAATCAGAGACCATAAATTCGATCATAGGGTGTGCATTCGATAGTTTTTTTTAATGTAGGTACACTATCTGGAATGACCATATCTAAATATGAAGGGATAACTTCTATTGCGGTTGTAAAAAAATATTGTCGATTTTTCTATTACTGAAAATTGATTAATTTTATGCGTACATCGCATTTACAAGCTTATTTTTGAATATTTCTAAATTATTTCTAAACTAGTGGAAAGCTTATTTTTTCTAGAATGAGATGATGTCAACGCAATCTCAAAACTATTTTTAACAAATGCTTTAGAAATTGTTTAAACAAAGCGTACCGGAAAAACGCGGTATAAATGTCAGCATGGAGGTATTTTGAAAACTATTGCACATAAATGCAGCGTGTGAAATGTGTAGAAAAGAATGAAGAAATTTTTGCTTTATTGTAAAAAGTACAATTTATTTTCCGCTGCCTGTTTTGAGTTATACGCGCGTCGCACCTCACTATCACTTTTTTATCTCGTAAACCAGAAAATAAAGTGATGGTGTCTGAAATAGTTAAGGGAAATCTGAACTTTGAAAAGCGGTTAGGCCACTACAAGAGATACATTTTCCCAAAACTCTCCGCCCCTCCCTCCTGTGGTTCCCCTCAGTTTCCCTTAGAATTTCACATTCGCAGACTTTAGAAAACTGCCCTACAACTCGGTGGCCAATGGTCGTAACAATGTAATATTTAGCTTTATCGTAAAAGAATGTGCTAAAAAATAATAATATTTAAATTGCGTTAATATTCACAGATTGTTCCTAATTTTATTCCTGTAGCTTGTTTAAAAATCACAAAATAAGTTACAAACCCATACACTTTTAATTATTTACAGTATATACAGTCCAAATCTACAATGCATACATACTCACTAGCCAAAAGAAGAGTCATTTTCTTCTAGAAAGATATATGAGTGTTGGCATGACAATCTATTGCAGTTGTTACTTGTAAAAAGCGTAATTAACATTAGAATTTATCATTCATTTTCTTATATGGGTATTTCGCCACTCTGCAAATTAAAATATTAAATAACGAAAATATTAACAACGAACGTTTCGAGGGACAATCTGCCCTCGTTATCAACGAATAACAATTAAAACTAACAAGAACTTATCTTTTTTTCACTGGAAGAAAAAACGACCAACCTCCAATGAATTTTCTGACATTGACGTTTGTTGATATCTGTACCTACTTGATCTCATCTTTAAGAATCGATAGCCAACTATTGTCTAAAAATATTGAGAAAGACGACACGCATTTTTCTTCGTTAAGTAAAATGTATGCCGTTTCCTTAATTTTTCGCCTAGTTGACATCGATTCTTTAGACAAGATCTTTGTGTTGTCCCATTGTATTTTATGGTTTTCATTCCAAGCATGTTCTGCCAGCTTAGACTTATTGAATTGATACGTTTTCAACATATTTTTATGTTCTTTAACTCTAACTGCTAAAGGCCTGGATGTTTCACCGATATAATATTTCCCGCATTCACAGGGAATACTATATATACAATTCCTTGAATGTTGTTCTTCGTTGAACGGTTTAGTTTTTGTAAGAACTGACCGTAAAGTATTCATCGTTTTGAATACCGTCCTAACATTGAATCTATTTCCAATTCGTCTAATTTTGTCAGATATGCCTGGAATATATGGTATAGTAAGAGTATTATATTTTTGAGTGTCATTCCTTTGTATGTGTGTGGCATTGCTTCGTGTATTGAAAATGTTCCGAACAAGAGTCTCTGGATAGCCATTATCTTGTAAAACATTAATAATAAATTCTTTCTCTTTTTTGAAAATTGTATCATTAGAGCAAACAACTTTGGCTCTGTCGTAAAGACTTTTTACAACGCCTGTCTTTATGTTTTTGTGATGGTTAGAATTAAAATGTAAGTACCTATTAGTATTGGTTTTCTTACGGTATACTGATGTTTCAAAAGTATTTATTGTGCGTGTGATTAGTGTATCAAGAAAGGGTAACTGATTGTTTTGCTCTGTTTCTAATGTGAATTTGATGGAGGTTTCTTTACTGTTAATATGTTCAAGAAATTTGTCCACCTCATCTATATCATGAGGCCAAATTGCAAAAACATCATCGACATATCTCCACCAAACTACTGGTTTGTTGGTGTACGTGTAGACATGTTGTTGTTCAAAGTCTTCCATAAAAATGTTACTAACAATGGGAGATAAAGGTGAACCCATTGCCATCCCGAAATCTTGTTGGTAAAATTCATTGTTTAGTTGAAAGTATGTCGTTTTAATGCATAGTGTTAAAAGTTCCATAATGGTACCAACGTTTAATGTTGTTCGTGTATGTAATGTGTTATCGTTTTGTAGCTTATGTTTAATGATGTTGAGTGTTTTGTCTACTGGAACATTAGTGAAGAGACTAACTACATCGAAACTAACCATTAAGTGTTGTGTGTTTATGTTTGCTTCTTTAAGTTTTTCAAGGAAATGGGCGTGTTCTTTATATACGTGTCTGTATTTCCTGATATAGGAGTCAGTATCTTAAGTAAATATTTAGCTAAACTGTGACAAGGAGAACCTATAGAACTAACTATTGGCCTAAGTGGTACATTTGGTTTGTGTATCTTTGGTAATCCATAAAAATGTGGTGGTTTACTGTAGTGTGGTGTTAGCGTACGTCTTACAAAATCTGTAAATTGTTCTCTGTGTTTGTAAAGTGTTCTGTATATTTTTGTTTCTATTGTATGTGTTGGATCTTTATTTAGTTTAGTGTATTGTCCCTCACTAATTAGTGTTAAAAGTTTTTCGTTGTATGTGGTTGTGTCAAGTACTACTGTGGCGTTGCCTTTGTCTGCAGGTAGAATTTTAATTGTGTTATCGGTTTTTAGTGTGTGTAGTGAATGTTTTTCTTGTTTGGATATATTTTGTCTGATTGTGTAAGGTCGTTCTAGTATGATTTTGTTTCTAATTCTGTATTCCTGTCTAATGTCTTCTGGAAGTTTTTGACAAGTCTCTTCTATAGCTGTAACTAAATCAAGTTTATTAATTCGTTTTGGCGCCACTGCGTAGTTGAACCCTTTGCCAAGAACTAATTTGTCAGTGGCGTTTAGTTCTTTAGAAGACAGATTAACTACAGTTTTATTTAAAAAAGTGTCACTGTTCTTTAGTGTATTTAGTTCAATTGTGTGTTTTTCTTGTATGAGGTGTTGGTACTTTTTTAAATGTGTACGTTTTTGCTCTGTGTGTGTTTTGTTGTAGGTATTACTAATAGAGTTGTACATACGATTGAAATCGTCTTCCCGTACATCCCTTTGCATAACCTGTTCCAGTTTGTTTATGTCAGAAAATAGTATCAGTTTGTTATGTCTGTGAAATTGTATTCTGTCTCTAACTAGAGCTTCACTAGCTCTTTTCATGATATTACTAGAACGAGCACTTACATAAGGTGCTTTGAGTCTAAACCCTTTTGGAATAATACAGCTATTTCGACATAGGAAAGTTATACTATTTTCAGAGTGTGCCAGCTTCTTGTAAAGTGTTTCCCAACTTCGGAAGTTACTAGTTATGTTAGGCCCATACCTGTGATTAAGATAATCTCTGAATTCACGCCACAAAGAAGTTTCAGAGATTATTAGAATTTATGTTGTGCATAACTCTTGGCCGTGTACAGTCTCCTTTATTTAAACGCTGTAGTCGTGCAAAGGCAGCTTTAACGATTAGGTGGTAATCTCTTTTACCGGCAGACGTCAGCAGCTGTTTCAAACAATTCCTGTTGTTTCCGTTTGTTTTTCTCTTGCAAAAAGGGGCCTTAGTTCAGCAGAATTTCTGTGATTGTGATCCAAGATTTTACTCTTACCTTCAGATATTTTGAAATGATGCGATTCATGGGTCTTGGAAACTTAAATGAGCGTCTGGGCTCTCGACAGTCGTCCAAATAATAATCAAACAACCAGTTTCTGAAGTCGTCTGAATATAAATTTTGATAGCATCTTCTTTCTAGCACTTCTACATAATTTTTTTGTTGGCCCATAATCACCTTTAATTTGTTGTGATTTGTATGCAATAGTTAAGCCCAAGTTATTATTTCTTTAATTTTGAGTCCATAGTAAGTATTACTATCGTAATTTATATTGAAATCCTCGATTATCAACAAAGTGTTGTTACCCAGCAGGCTTTCTTACATTCTTCTAAGCAGCTTAACAAAAGTCCAGGCGCAGCAATAGGGGAAAAATAATCAATGTATTTTGTATTCCAGTGTTCTTACCAAAACATCCCAGTGATATGGGAAATAGTTTTGATTTTATTTATTCAATGCTTTACACGCAATAGAAAATTAACTGATTGACTTAATTGTGCTGCGAAATCTGCAAGACAATATTTTATCAAATCTATGTCCAAAATACTCTCTATAATCATTCCTGACGTTTACATCCTTCTCCCATTCATGCTTAACTGTGAACTGAATAATGTAGCTGGTGTATTTTACATTATAATTATTTCCCTTTCACCAGCACTTTGGATTTTATTGAAAAACAACGTTTTGCGTACTTCCAAGTAGGTATCTATTTTTTATTAATTATATTACGTTGACGTCCATTCGGAAATTGTTGTGTTAATACCCAGAGGGGTGGCACTCTGCTTGTAATATTTCGCATGAATGTTGCTCATTGTAACGTGAATTTTCAAATAGGTATTTGTAATTAAGTAATAATCTCCAATTAGTTACTCCACTCTAAACACTAATAAACAATCAGCTTTCATTCACAACAATAGTAAATTTACGTGGGTAGAAAGCGCAACTGTGTACGAAATCGTTATTTAACACCGTACTATTACTGTGAGAACTAATATTATTACACTAATAATAGTACCAGCAAATAACATTGCTTGAACAATACAAATTACTATAATAAAGAAGCAATTTATCATTAATTACAAACTTAGTATCGCTACCAATTCATTTGATACTTTGTGCAGAGTTAAACATAATTATGGAATAATTGCGATAAACAAATTCTGACGTTATTTATTTTTTAAATTTGTTATTATACCGGGTGTCCGTTCTCAAAGTCGAACATAGGCGATTAACATTGTATTGAACGTTTTTGCCGATTCCTGCTCGCCAATTCAACTTACAGGGAAGGTAAGGGTATCAATGGAAAGATAAAATTATTACGCATCAAATGGTATCAATAATAATATTCAATATGCGATTTTTATTTTAAAATACTAATTTAAAACTTGGGAATTTTTAGATATGCCATGCCTTACTTTTCAAGTTCGATAGCATTTGTCAAAAAAATTGGTAATTAGTTGGCGTAAATCAGGTATTTTCTGTCAACGTCTATTAAAATTATCTACAGAAAAATGAATTATTTCAATGAAGAACGAGTAAATGCACTAATGTTAATTGCCTATGTTCGACTTTGAAAATGGACACCCGGTATAAAGGGTTAGGGATATTTTTAATTATTATTTTTTCTATTAAAATGACAGCTTTGGCTTCTTTTAGAATAACTTATTTTTGAATTTCTGCTTCCCATACAACTTGCCAACTCTGTAACTTAGCTATCCTGCTATATACTTTATCCTTTATCTAATAGACTTGTCTGTCCAGGACGCTGTTTTGTCTGTCCGGGACGCTGTTTCAGCAGCCAAGCCGTAAGAGATAGAGAAAAAAGTTATGAAAGTTATATGTTTGGAATGGTCATGTCAGGTCAGGAACTGAATTTCAGTCACGTGACACTTCCGGTTTTCGAAAAATCACGTGATTTCCGTCCGTCCGGGACGCTGGTCCGTCCGGGATGCTGTTTCAGCAGCCAAACCGTAAGAGATAGAGAAAAAAGTTATGAAAGTTATATGTTTGGAATGGTTATGTCAGGTCAGGAACCGAATTTCAGTCACGTGACACTTTCGGTTTTCGAGAAATCACGTTTTTATTTAATATGCGTTCTATTTGAAAAAACGGTCTTTTTTGTTTTATTAAATGAGACACTGGTTGCTAGTATTCTATAATTTCGTAATCATTTTTTGATTATACATAGCTAGACTTCTGGTTTTTATATACATTTTAGAAAATAGTTTTTACAACTTAAATTCTTGACAATGTATTTTTTTTATTAAAATGAGATGTCATTCTGACATTTAGGTGTTTTACTGTTCAGGAAAATTACTTGATCTGCTGCTCATCAACATCAATTTCGAGGCTCTACTTTGAGCTTCGGAAAATCGTAAGGAATACGAACACGGCTAAATTAAGGCAAAGTTGCTCATTATAGAGCTGAAAAATTTATACAAAAAATGTGACCTGACCGTCTTAGTTTACGAGTAATGCGCAAAATCATAAATGTTCGGTTTTCGTTTTTACGTATATTATATTACTTAGCCCAAACTATTTTTAAAAGAAAATCGTACAACACTCATTAATGACCAATAGAAAAATTAGTTCACGAGCCGTAACCAAGACATCAACAAAATTTCTTGGAAATTTTTTATAGATAGACATTACTTCTTTTAGGGTTTGTGTTGCCTCCCAAAGAGCGGATGGCAAACACCACTGAATCCCAACACTGTGCCGAAGTATCGATAAGTCGCTTGCACCTACTAATCTTGTTTTGAATTAGTTTTCTTGTAGTTGCTAGTAAATTCCTAAAATGGTGTCAATTGGCATTTATTGAAAGATTAATACGGGGTGAAAGATAACCGAAGTGTTTGAAAAGTATGAGTTGCAAATCTAAAAACTAAATATCCGTTACACGATACTCACGACAATTTCGAAAAAGGAAAGCATTACGTGGATTACGAGCTAACAATAGATGAAGGATATCGCGGAATGTTTTTCGATCAGTAAATGTGTTTTTCTACGACCACCACTAAAAGTAGGCCTTTTAGCACTAGCTTTTTTCACTAAAAGTGACGTTTTATAATTCAACGTGTTTAAAATGAGATCAGCTGTTTACTTTTAGCACATGTGTTATAAAGTGAAGTGAGGTTATAAAACTACAATTTCGAACTGGAAGTGAGGTTGTAAAGTTATTCTAGTTACTTCTTGCGTTAAAAGTAAAGTGTTTTTAAATAATTAAAGAGTTATGTAATGGATAAAGTCAGATATGTACTATTATACTTTTACCTTTGATAACTGACTTTGACAGTACTGGCTCCACAAACATTCACCTGCCCGTCAAGGCCACCTTTTTATTATGACATAAATTATAACTGTCATAAATGCAAACCTTTGTTAAATCGACATTTATGGATTAATAACAGAATATAAGGTCGTAGAAAAAATATTGTATGCAAACTCGTGCTAAAAGTGTTGTTGCACTCGACAATTTTCATGTCTCGTGCATAAACATCAACTTTTAGCACTTGTTGCATAAAGAGATACTGAGTTATAACATAAGTACTGTTTATGGCATAGTTTTGCAGCAATAAGAAAGCTCGTTATAAAGTACCTTTGCGTCAAAGCAAGTGTTTATCAATATCTATTAAGGTACTCTAATGTCAATCTTTTTCTGTCACAAAATAGACGTAAAATTCATAAACTCGATTTATTTTTATTTTAGTAATCGAATATAAAGCTTTGTATGCAATTAGTAACATGATCTGAATTTATTGTCACGTCTTCTTTATTAACCTCGCTAGCAAAACTCGCTCGGCCATAAAATAGGGTCGCCAAATAAAGTCCTACATATGTACTTGTTATATATACAGTGTGGTCCATTAAGTGTGCAACAAATGGGACATTTTTTTATTAGTTGTAAAACCGAAATTTAAATACCGCCAAAAGTTAGTGCATGTTTGATAACCGTATCAGATGCCCTTAGAATGGCTTCAAGTCAAACAATATACAGGGCAGGACAAAAAATATGAAATTCGTTCAAGAATAAAGTTACCTTATTTAAAAAAATATAGCAAAATTTTATTGAGAAAAGTTGTTTAGAATCAAAAGTTATGCTCAAATACAAAGTCACGGCCTCCTATTCGAATTTTGATTCTTTTTTGTAAAATTTTGTATTATCCCCGTATGATACATATTTTTATTATTCTGATTTTATTAAGAGTTTTTCATATGTAAATTATTATTAGTAAAGCATTTGCCTTGTTAAGAAGAATATTTGCGAAATTCTAAAGTTCTGTTAAATATCGTTGCAACAAACATGAAGTGGATGCTTACCTAAAAAAATATAAATCCAAGTAAATTTTACAAATACGCTTCAAGTTGCTAAAAGTTATTTAAAAGGGATGTGGTTGTGGCTACTTTAAATACATATAAAATCAAAATAATATAAATATGTATCGTACGGGGGTAATACAAAATTTTCCAAAAAAGAATCAAAATACGAATAGGAGGCCGTGACTTTGTATTTGAGCATAACTTTTGATTCTAAACAACTTTTCTCAATAAAATTTTGCTATATTTTTTGAAATAAGGTAACTTTGTTCTTGAACGAATTTCATATTTTTTGTCCTGCCCTGTATATTGTTTGACTTGAAGCCATTCTAAGGGCATGTGATATGGTTATCGAACATGCACTAACTTTTGGCAATATTTAAATTTCGATTGTAAAACTAATTAAAAAAATTCCCATTTGTTGCACACTTAATGGACCACACTGTATATTGCAATGATATGGATGTGATCTTTGTTTATTTTATTTGATTAATTAAATGTTGATTAGAGCCACCAAGCAACATTTTGTTTGTACTATAAAATTTTAGGAAGATTAAAAGTGAGTTGTATTTACTTGACTTGTCAAAATAAATGGTTACTAGCAACCCAGTGAGACAAATGCCTCATTTAAAAAAACAAAAAAGACCATTTTGCAAATAGAACGCGTATTCACCACACGTACGTATATGACGTCATTGTTGGTAGCAAACTACCAGTCGCATTCGCCCTGATAAAATTTGCCTAGAATCTAACCTAAAAAGTTAGGATTAGGATAATTAAGATAATAATTAGTGTTAGAGACTGAAATTCGGTTCCTGACCTGACATGACCAATCCAAACATATAACTTTAATAACTTTTTTCTCTATCTCTTACAGTTTGGCTGCTGAAACAGCGTCCCGGACAGACAAGTTTATTAGATAAAGAATATGCCCTTTATTATATTCTATTTACCTGCAAATATTGATAAATAAACACTAGCTCATTCGTAAAGCAATCACTCCTCTCAGTTGGGTTCCTACTTGAATGTGTAATTTGTCAAATTATTTGAATACGGATCTGTTTTCGTCTTAGCTCTAATGCGCATAAGCAAATATTCGAAATTAGGTCAAATGCTACACCAAAATGAATCCCGCTGGCAAGTTAGCGGTCAGTGACTCAAAAACAAAGTGAAATGTATGAAAGTTTCTACCGGTAATTATTTGTATTCTGGATTACTGGCGGCATTAATTGTCATTTGTTTTTCCAGCACTTGATTGTCGATCCCCTCGAAGAGACGCGGGCAAATTTTCAATTGTTTTTCGAAGCGTCGCTTGGGTTCAAACTTCGCCTAACCTCAAATTATGGACTCGGTCTATATTGCGAGCTGCACTTGCTTTACCGCCACGGAAAATGCTTGGATTGTCTTAAGTATTGACTCTTCTTACATACACATAAGTTTCACGGGCCTAACGTATCTGGTTTTAGCCAAAAACGGTACATGATCTTTACCGATCTTGAATCGGGAACTTGTAGGAGACGCTGGTGCAATTCTTGGGCTGCTATGGGGCTGATCCTGATGAAACTCTTGGAACACGTACTTACAAGGCATCTCTATGCTCTGGTAACTTCTCCTCTGGGCTGTGTTGACTCACTTGGCTCCACGCAGAGATCGGAACTTGGGCTGCATCGGCTGCTAGGTTATCGTAACGGGCTTCGAAGAACTTTTTACTTTTTTGTTGCGAAAATCACTGCAAATACTACCACACCACCTTGGACATGCACTCAGTAAAACTGTATACTTTTTATGCTGATAACTGTATATTTATTATATAAAAAATTCGTTTGGAGTGGAGCACATTTCAACACAACAATTCTTACAATTTTTTCTTTTGTTCCCCTAAAAAATCCGTCATAAACAATTGCAAGTGGAATATTAATAAAAAAACGTTAATTTACCAAGTTCAAATTGATTACTTTTAACACTAAATTTGCTTACAACTAAAACTATTTACAAAATTCTTATGCTTAATATAATTGTTTACATTTATAACTAATTAACCGTGTCTTAGCGGCACTGCAGGTTTGTATTAATTGTTTTTAATGGTTGACACGCGTCACTGCACTGATTATTTAAGTTAGAGTACTTCCTGCACCAAAGCTTTCTTCGAATTCACCTGTCTACTTTTACACACGATTTTTGGTCCATCTGTTGTCTGCTTTTGGTTCAGATTTATTTGGGAATAAGGTAGATTTGTGTCTGAAACATAACTATTTGAAAATTACAGGTGGATTGAAATTAAAATAAAATTTGATAAAATACAGTTTGAAAATCAATGACAAATGTTAATTTTGAAATAATATAATATTTAGTAGGTTAAGTCAAAATATATAAGACTAGGGGCCGGTTGCAGAAAGCAATGTTAAGTCTGGTGTTAGCTAACGTCGCGTCAAAGTGAACAAAATCGCATCAAATTTTGTTTACTAATGTATTAGTTACCATAAGCATTTGAGATTTGATTCGTTTTTGTTCACTTTGACGCGATGTTAGCTAACACCAGACTTAACATTGCTTTCTGCAACCGGCCCTAGAAGGCATAAATAGTGAAAATGTAGTAGTTAGGAAAATTGTTTCCGATTATTGAAAAATAACAAACTAAAAAACTAAGTAGAAAAACGATTTTGGTCTAATTAAAATATTGAATATAACCCTGTTTTATTGGGAAAATGTTTGGCTAAAATAAAAAGGGTAAAGTCTAAATCTACGTGGTGTATAAAAATGAAATGTTAACAAATGATTAAGAGAAGCGAAGAATTAACTAAAGAAGATAATTGGTATGTGGTAAAACCTAATGGATAGAAGAATTGTTATATACAAGTGAATAATTGAGGAGTCATATTGGGACAGCTTTATTTAGGAGAGTACATTTGACATATAACATAAATCAAAATGGGATTACGTCAATTTATTTGTTGTTGATTGGAGCTTCCAAAAAGGTATCATCGGAGCGAGAAGGTGCATTCAAGGAAGTGGTTACTGTGGCAGGTAGATGTCCAGGTTTGTTCTGTTGGCTGGTTGCTGTCAAGAATTGGTAGTCTTATATATATTTCTAAAAGTCCTGACTGACTGACTCATCAACGCCCAGCCCAAACCCTTGGACCTAGAAA
>CALNHX010004227.1:27875-132154 GCA_940337035.1 Agriotes lineatus | reverse complement strand
GATAAAAAATAATAAAATGCAATTAAAAATCCGCTTAAGTCGCAAATGCACTTATTAAACGCTATCTTATTTCAAATTCAGCATGCAACTGCTAGGAGCTGGATAAAAAGATTTCTTTTGCATTACCAGTACACGCAAAACACACCAAAAGTGCACAAAAAACTTTATGTTTCCGTGCGGCAATTTGCAAGTGCGTAATCTGAAAAATACACACTCGATAAATATCCCAGAGTGCTACTTCGACAGCCAGCAGTAATAAATCGTTCATATTGTCTTTGATGGGTGCCACAATTTTGGATAAAATATAATAAATTTCAATGAAAAGTCCGCTGAAGTCGCAAATTGCACTCTTTAAACGCTACCTTATTACAAATTCAGCATGCAATTGCATGGAGAGGCGTAGAAATATTTCTTTTGCAATACTAGTACATGTAACACACACAAAAGTACACGTAAAGCCTTATATTTCCGTGCGGCCATTCGCTAGTGCATAATCTGAAAAATACACACCCGATAAAAACCCCAGAGTGTTTTTTGGCAGCCGCTGCAGTAAATCTTTCATTTGTCACTGATTGGTGCCATAAATACGGATAAAAAATAATAAATGCAATTAAAACTCCGCTGAAGTCGCAAATGCACTCTTAAACGCAAATTCAGCATCCCATTGCTAGGAGAGGCATAGAAATATTTCTTTTGCAATAGTAGTGACCGTAAAACACAACAACAGTACACGTAAAGCCTTATGTTCCGCGTTTCAATTCACAAGTGCATAATTTGTAAAATACGCACCCGATATAAAATCCCAGAGTGCAATTTCGACAGCCGGCCTCAGTCAATCGTTTATACTGTCAATGATGGGTGCCATGAATACGAATAAAATATAATAAAATGTAATGGAAAGCTCGCTGAAGTCCCAAATGCACTTATTAAACGTTATTTTATTCCAAATTCAGCATGCAATTGCTAGGAGGATGATAAAAATATTTCTTTTACAATACCAGTACACGCAAAACACAACGAAAGTTCACATAAAGCCTTATGTTTTCGTGCAGCCATTCGCAAGTGCATAATATAAAAAATACACACTCCATAAAAATCCCAGAGTACTATTCGGCAGCCAGCAGTAATAAAACGCTCATATTGTCACTGGTGGATGCCATGATACAGATAAAAGATAATAAAATGCAATTAAAGGACTCTGAAGTCGCAAATGCACCTTTTAAACGCAATCTTATTGCAAATTTAACAAGCAGTTGCTAGAAAGGGGTTAAAAATATTTCGTTTGCAATACTAGTACACGTAAAACACACCAAAAGTGCACATAAAGCTTTATGTTTCCGCGTGGACATTCGCAAGTGCATAATTGTAAAACACACGCTCGATAACAATCCCAGCGTGCTATTTCGGCAGCCGGCTGTAGGAAATTGTTTATATTGTCACTGGTGGGTGCCATGAATAAGGGTAAAATATATTAAAATGTAATTAAAAGTCAGCTGAAGTTACAAATGCACTTATTAAATGCAATCTTATTGCAAATTCAGCATGCAGTTGCTAGAAAGGGGTTAAAAATATTTCGTTTGCAATACTAGTACACGTAAAACACACCAAAAGTGCACATAAAGCTTTATGTTTGCGAGCGGCCCTTCGCAAGTGCATTATCGAAAACTACACACTCTATAAAATTATCAGAGTGCTACTTCGGCAGCCGACTGTAGTAAATCGTTCATGTTCTCACTGATGGGTGAAACGAATACGGATAAAATATAATAAAATGCAATTAAAAGTCCGACGAAGTAACAAATGCCCTTATAAAACGCTATCTTATTGAAAATTAAGTATCCAATTGCTAGGAGAAGGCTGTAGTCAATCGTTCATATTGTCACTGTTGGGTGCCATGAATAGGTACCGATAAAATATAATAAAATGCAATGAAAAGCTCGCTAAAGTTACAAATTTACTTATTAAACGATATCTTACTCCAAATTCAGCATGCAATTGCTAGGAGAAGGATAAAAATATTTTTTTGCGTTAGTAGTACACGCAAAACACACCAAAAGTGCACAAAAGCTTTATGTTTTCGTGTGGCCATTGGCAAGTGCATAATATAAAAGTTACACACTCGATAAAATTCCCAGAGTGCTATCTCGGCAGCCGGCTGCAGTAAATATTTCATATTGTCACCGATGGGTGCCATGAATACGGATACAAGATAATAAAATGCAATTAAAATCTGCTGAAGTCGCAAATACACTTATTAAACGCTATATTATTGCAAATTTAGCATCCAATTGCTAGCAGGGGATAGAATAGTTTCTTTAGCAATATTAGTACACGTAAAACACACCAGAATGTTCTTGTTTCCGTGCGGCTATTTCACGTGCATAAACAGAAGAATACACACTCGTTAAAAATCCCTGATAGTTAGTTCGGCAGCTTACTGTAGTATATCGTTCATATTGTCACTAATGGGTGCTATGAATACGGATAAATATAATAAAATGCAATGAAAAGCTGGCTGAAGTCACAAATGCACTTACTAAACGCGATCTTATTGGAAATTCAGCATCCCATTGCTAGGAGAAGCATAGAAATATTTTTTTTGCAATATTAGTACACGTAAAAACACACTAGAATTTCACATAAAGCTTTTTGTTTCCGTGCGGCTACTCGCAAGTGTATAATCTGAAAAATACACACTCTGTAAAAATCCCAGAGTGATATTTCGGCAGCCGGTTGAAGTAAATCCTTCATATTGCGACTGGTGGGTACCATGAATACGGATAAAATATAATAAAATGCAATTAAAAGTCCGCTGAAGTCGCAAATGCACCTATTAAACGCTATCTTATTGCAAAGTCAGCATACCATTGCTAGGAGAAGCATAGAATTTTTTTTTGCAATATTAGTACACGTAAAACACACTAGAATTTCCATAAAGCTTTTTGTTTCCGTGCGGCTACTCGCAAGTGTATAATCTGAAAAATACACACTCTGTAAAAATCCCAGAGTGATATTTCGGCAGCCGGCTGAAGTAAATCCTTCATATTGCGACTGGTGGGTACCATGAATACGGATAAAATATATAAAAAGCAATTAAAAGTCCGCTGAAGTCGCAAATGCACCTATTAAACGCTATCTTATTGCAAATTCAGCATACCATTGCTAGTAGAAGCATAGAAATATTTTTTTGCAATATTAGTACACGTAAAACACTAGAATTTCACATAAAGCTTTTTGTTTCCGTGCGGCTACTCGCAAGTGTATAATCTGAAAAATACACACTCTGTAAAAATCCCAGAGTGATATTTCGGCAGCCGGCTGAAGTAAATCCTTCATATTGCGACTGGTGGGTACCATAAATAAGGATAAAATATAATAAAATGCAATTAAAAGTCCGCTGAAGTCGCAAATGCACCTATTAAACGCTATCTTATTGCAAATTCAGCATACCATTGCTAGGAAAAGCTTAGAAATATTTTTTTTGCAATATTAGTACACGTAAAACACACTAGAATTTCACATAAAGCTTTATGTTTCCGTGCGGCAATTTGCAAGTGCGTGCTCTGAAAAATACACAATCGATAAAAATCCCAGAGTGCTATGGCAGCAGCCGGATGTAGTAAATCGTTCATATTGTCACTGATGGGTGAAATGAATATGGATGAAATTTAATAAAATTCAATTAAAAGTCCGCTGAAGTCGCAAATGCACGCTTTAAACGCTATCTTATTACAAATTCAGCATCCAATTGCATGGAGAGGCATAGAAATATTTCTTTTGCAATAGTAGTACATGTAAAACACACCAAACCTACACGTAATACCTTATGTTTCCGTGCGGCCATTCGCTACTGCATAATATGAAAAATACACACTCGATAAAAATCCCAGATTGCTATTTCGGCAGCCGGTTGTTGTAAGTCGTTCATATTGTCACGGATGGGTGCCGTGTATACGGATAAAATACAATAAAATGCTATGAAAAGCTCGCTGAAGTCACAAATGAACTTATTAAACGCTATCTTATTACAAATTCAGCATGCAACTGCTAGGATGGAAGTAAAAATATTTCTTTTGCATTACCAGTACACGCAAAACACACCAAAAGTGCACATAAATTTTCAAGTTTTCGTGCGGTCATTCGCAAGTGCATAATATGAAAAATACACATTCGATAATTTTCCCAGAGTGCTATTTCTGCAGCCAGCAGTAATAAATCGTTCATATTGTCTCTGATGGGTGCCACAAATACGGATAAAATACAATAAATTTCAATGAAAAGCTCGCTGAACATACAAATGCACTTATTAAACGCTATCTTATTCCAAATACAGGATGCAATTGCTAGGAGGGAGATAAAAATATTTCTTTTGCATTTCCAGTACACGCAAAACACACGAAAAGTGAACATAATGCTTTATGTTTTCGTGCGACCATTCGTAAGTGCATAATATGAAAAATACACACTCGATAAAAATCCCAGAGAGCTATTTCGGCAGCCAGCAGTAATAAATCGTTAATATTGTCAGTGATGGGTGCCACGAATATGGATAAAATATAATAAAATCCAATGAACAGTCCGCTGAAGTCGCAAATGCACTTATTAAACTCAATCTTATTGAAAATTCAGCATTCAGTTCCTAGAAAGGGGATAAAAATATTTCTTTTGCATTTCTAGTACACGCAAAACACACCAAAAGTGCACATAAAGTTTTATGTTTTCATGCGGTTATTCGCTAGTGCATAATATGAAAAATACACACTCGATAAATATCCCAGAGCGCTGCTTCGGCAGCCAGCAGTAATAAATCGTTAATATTGTCAGTGATGGGTGCCACGAATATGGATAAAATATAATAAAATCCAATGAACAGTCCGCTGAAGTCACAAATGCACTTATTAAAAGCTATCCTATTACAAATTCAGAATGCAACTGCTAGGAAGGGGATAAAAATATTTCTTTTGCATTACCAGTACACGCAAAACACACCAAAACTGCACATAAAGCTTTATGTTTTCGTGCGGTTATTCGGAAGTGCATAATATGAAAAATACACACTGGATAAATATCCCAGAGCGCTATTTCGGCAGCCAGCAGTAATAAATCGTTCATATTGTCCTTGATGGGTGCCACAAATACGGATAAAAAATAATAAAATGCAATTAAAAAACCGCTTAGGTCGCAAATGCACTTATTAAATGCTATCTTATTCCAAATTCAGCATGCAACTGCTAGGGGGGGGGGGGATAAAAATATTTCTTTTGCATTACCAGTACACGCAAAACACACCAAAAGTGCACATAAAGCTTTATGTTTTCGTGCGGTCATTCGCAAGTGCATACTATGAAAAATACACACTCGATAAATATCCCAGAGTGCTATTTCGGCAGCCAGCAGTAATAAAGCGTTCATATTGTCCTTAATGGGTGCCACAAATATGAATAAAATATAATAAATTTGAATAAAAAGCCCGCTGAAGTCACAAATTCACTTATTAAACGCTATCTTATTCCAAATTCAGCATGCAACTGCAAGGAGGGGAAGAAAAATATTTCTTTTGCATTACCAGTACACGCAAAACACACCAAAACTGCACATAAAGCTTTATGTTTTCGTGCGGTCATTCGCAAGTGCATAATATGAACAATACACACTCGATAAAAAGTGCTATTTCAACAGCCAGCAGTAATAAATCGTTAATATTGTCAGTGATGGGTGCAACGAAAAAGGATAAAAATATTTCTTTTGCAATACTATTACACGTAAAACACACCAAAAGTGCACGTAAAGCCTTATGTTTCCGTGCGGCAAACGCATGTGCATAATCTGAAAAATACACACTCGATAAAAATCCCAGAGTGCTATTTCGGCAGCCGGCTGTAGTAAATCATTCATATTGTCACTGATGGATGCCATGAATACGGATAAAAAATAATAAAATGCAATTAAAAATCCGCTTAAGTCGCAAATGCACTTATTAAACGCTATCTTATTTCAAATTCAGCATGCAACTGCTAGGAGCTGGATAAAAAGATTTCTTTTGCATTACCAGTACACGCAAAACACACCAAAAGTGCACAAAAAACTTTATGTTTCCGTGCGGCAATTTGCAAGTGCGTAATCTGAAAAATACACACTCGATAAATATCCCAGAGTGCTACTTCGACAGCCAGCAGTAATAAATCGTTCATATTGTCTTTGATGGGTGCCACAATTTTGGATAAAATATAATAAATTTCAATGAAAAGTCCGCTGAAGTCGCAAATGCACTCTTTAAACGCTACCTTATTACAAATTCAGCATGCAATTGCATGGAGAGGCGTAGAAATATTTCTTTTGCAATACTAGTACATGTAACACACACCAAAAGTACACGTAAAGCCTTATATTTCCGTGCGGCCATTCGCTAGTGCATAATCTGAAAAATACACACCCGATAAAAACCCCAGAGTGTTTTTTGGCAGCCGGCTGCAGTAAATCTTTCATTTTGTCACTGATTGGTGCCATAAATACGGATAAAAAATAATAAAATGCAATTAAAACTCCGCTGAAGTCGCAAATGCACTCTTTAAACGCTATCTTATTGCAAATTCAGCATCCCATTGCTAGGAGAGGCATAGAAATATTTCTTTTGCAATAGTAGTGACCGTAAAACACAACAACAGTACACGTAAAGCCTTATGTTTCCGCGTTTCAATTCACAAGTGCATAATTTGTAAAATACGCACCCGATATAAAATCCCAGAGTGCAATTTCGACAGCCGGCCTCAGTCAATCGTTTATACTGTCAATGATGGGTGCCATGAATACGAATAAAATATAATAAAATGTAATGGAAAGCTCGCTGAAGTCCCAAATGCACTTATTAAACGTTATTTTATTCCAAATTCAGCATGCAATTGCTAGGAGGATGATAAAAATATTTCTTTTACAATACCAGTACACGCAAAACACAACGAAAGTTCACATAAAGCCTTATGTTTTCGTGCAGCCATTCGCAAGTGCATAATATAAAAAATACACACTCCATAAAAATCCCAGAGTACTATTTCGGCAGCCAGCAGTAATAAAACGCTCATATTGTCACTGGTGGATGCCATGATACAGATAAAAGATAATAAAATGCAATTAAAGGACTCCTGAAGTCGCAAATGCACCTTTTAAACGCAATCTTATTGCAAATTTAACAAGCAGTTGCTAGAAAGGGGTTAAAAATATTTCGTTTGCAATACTAGTACACGTAAAACACACCAAAAGTGCACATAAAGCTTTATGTTTCCGCGTGGACATTCGCAAGTGCATAATTTGTAAAACACAAGCTCGATAACAATCCCAGCGTGCTATTTCGGCAGCCGGCTGTAGGAAATTGTTTATATTGTCACTGGTGGGTGCCATGAATAAGGGTAAAATATATTAAAATGTAATTAAAAGTCAGCTGAAGTTACAAATGCACTTATTAAATGCAATCTTATTGCAAATTCAGCATGCAGTTGCTAGAAAGGGGTTAAAAATATTTCGTTTGCAATACTAGTACACGTAAAACACACCAAAAGTGCACATAAAGCTTTATGTTTGCGAGCGGCCCTTCGCAAGTGCATTATCGAAAACTACACACTCTATAAAATTATCAGAGTGCTACTTCGGCAGCCGACTGTAGTAAATCGTTCATGTTCTCACTGATGGGTGAAACGAATACGGATAAAATATAATAAAATGCAATTAAAAGTCCGACGAAGTAACAAATGCCCCTTATAAAACGCTATCTTATTGAAAATTAAGTATCCAATTGCTAGGAGAAGGCTGTAGTCAATCGTTCATATTGTCACTGTTGGGTGCCATGAATAGGTACCGATAAAATATAATAAAATGCAATGAAAAGCTCGCTAAAGTTACAAATTTACTTATTAAACGATATCTTACTCCAAATTCAGCATGCAATTGCTAGGAGAAGGATAAAAATATTTTTTTTGCGTTAGTAGTACACGCAAAACACACCAAAAGTGCACAAAAAGCTTTATGTTTTCGTGTGGCCATTGGCAAGTGCATAATATAAAAGTTACACACTCGATAAAATTCCCAGAGTGCTATCTCGGCAGCCGGCTGCAGTAAATATTTCATATTGTCACCGATGGGTGCCATGAATACGGATACAAGATAATAAAATGCAATTAAAAATCTGCTGAAGTCGCAAATACACTTATTAAACGCTATATTATTGCAAATTTAGCATCCAATTGCTAGCAGGGGATAGAATAGTTTCTTTAGCAATATTAGTACACGTAAAACACACCAGAATGTTCTATGTTTCCGTGCGGCTATTTCCACGTGCATAAACAGAAGAATACACACTCGTTAAAAATCCCTGATAGTTAGTTCGGCAGCTTACTGTAGTATATCGTTCATATTGTCACTAATGGGTGCTATGAATACGGATAAAATATAATAAAATGCAATGAAAAGCTGGCTGAAGTCACAAATGCACTTACTAAACGCGATCTTATTGGAAATTCAGCATCCCATTGCTAGGAGAAGCATAGAAATATTTTTTTTGCAATATTAGTACACGTAAAACACACTAGAATTTCACATAAAGCTTTTTGTTTCCGTGCGGCTACTCGCAAGTGTATAATCTGAAAAATACACACTCTGTAAAAATCCCAGAGTGATATTTCGGCAGCCGGTTAAGTAAATCCTTCATATTGCGACTGGTGGGTACCATGAATACGGATAAAATATAATAAAATGCAATTAAAAGTCCGCTGAAGTCGCAAATGCACCTATTAAACGCTATGTTATTGCAAAGTCAGCATACCATTGCTAGGAGAAGCATAGAATTTTTTTTTGCAATATTAGTACACGTAAAACACACTAGAATTTCACATAAAGCTTTTTGTTTCCGTGCGGCTACTCGCAAGTGTATAATCTGAAAAATACACACTCTGTAAAAATCCCAGAGTGATATTTCGGCAGCCGGCTGAAGTAAATCCTTCATATTGCGACTGGTGGGTACCACGAATACGGATAAAATATAATAAAATGCAATTAAAAGTCCGCTGAAGTCACAAATGCACCTATTAAACGCTATCTTATTGCAAATTTAGCATACCATTGCTAGGAAAAGCATAGAAATATTTTTTTGCAATATTAGTACACGCCAAACACACTAGAATTTCACATAAAGCTTTTTGTTTCCGTGCGGCTACTCGCAAGTGTATAATCTGAAAAATACACACTCTGTAAAAATCCCAGAGTGATATTTCGGCAGCCGGCTGAAGTAAATCCTTCATATTGCGACTGGTGGGTACCACGAATACGGATAAAATATAATAAAATGCAATTAAAAGTCCGCTGAAGTCGCAAATGCACCTATTAAACGCTATCTAATTGCAAATTCAGCATACCATTGCTAGGAAAAGCATAGAAATATTTTTTTGCAATATTAGTACACGTCAAACACACTAGAATTTCACATAAAGCTTTTTGTTTCCGTGCGGCTACTCGCAAGTGTATAATCTGAAAAATACACACTCTGTAAAAATACCAGAGTGATATTTCGGCAGCCGGCTGAAGTAAATCCTTCATATTGCGACTGGTGGGTACCATGAATACGGATAAAATATAATAAAATGCAATTAAAAGTCCGCTGAAATCGCAAATGCACCTATTAAACGCTATCTTATTGCAAAGTCAGCATACCATTGCTAGGAGAAGCATAGAATTTTTTTTTGCAATATTAGTACACGTAAAACACACTAGAATTTCACATAAAGCTTTTTGTTTCCGTGCGGCTACTCGCAAGTGTATAATCTGAAAAATACACACTCTGTAAAAATCCCAGAGTGATATTTCGGCAGCCGGCTGAAGTGAATCCTTCATATTGCGACTGGTGGGTACCACGAATACGGATAAAATATAATAAAATGCAATTAAAAGTCCGCTGAAATCGCAAATGCACCTTTTAAACGCTATCTTATTGCAAAGTCAGCATACCATTGCTAGGAGAAGCATAGAATTTTTTTTTGCAATATTAGTACACGTAAAACACACTAGAATTTCACATAAAGCTTTTTGTTTCCGTGCGGCTACTCGCAAGTGTATAATCTGAAAAATACACACTCTGTAAAAATCCCAGAGTGATATTTCGGCAGCCGGCTAAAGTAAATCCTTCATATTGCGACTGGTGGGTACCACGAATACGGATAAAATATAATAAAATGCAATTAAAAGTCCGCTGAAATCGCAAATGCACCTATTAAACGCTATCTTATTGCAAAGTCAGCATACCATTGCTAGGAGAAGCATAGAATTTTTTTTTGCAAAATTAGTACACGTCAAACACACTAGAATTTCACATAAAGCTTTTTGTTTTCGTGCGGCTACTTGCAAGTGTATAATCTGAAAAATACACACTCTGTAAAAATCCCAGAGTGATATTTCGGCAGCCGGCTGAAGTAAATCTTTCATATTGTCACTGATGGGTGCCATGAATACGGATACAAGATAATAAAATGCAATTAAAAATCTGCTGAAGCCGCAAATACACTTACTAAACGCTATATTATTGCAAATTTAGCATCCAATTGCTAGCAGGGGATAGAATAGTTTCTTTAGCAATATTAGTACACGTAAAACACACCAGAATGTTCTATGTTTCCGTGCGGCTATTTCCAAGTGCATAAACAGAAGAATACACACTCGTTAAAAATCCCTGATAGTTAGTTCGGCAGCTTGCTGTAGTATATCGTTCATATTGTCACTAATGGGTGCTATGAATCCGGATAAAATATAATAAAATGCAATGAAAAGCTGGCTGAAGTCACAAATGCACTTACTAAACGCGATCTTATTGGAAATTCAGCATCCCATTGCTAGGAGAAGCATAGAAATATTTTTTTTGCAATATTAGTACACGTAAAACACACTAGAATTTCACATAAAGCTTTTTGTTTCCATGCGGCTACTCGCAAGTGTATAATCTGAAAAATACACACTCTGTAAAAACCCCAGAGTGATATTTCGGCAGCCGGCTGAAGTAAATCCTTCATATTGCGACTGGTGGGTACCATGAATACGGATAAAATATAATAAATTTCAATTAAAAGTCCTCTGAAGTCGCAAATGCACCTATCAAACGCTATCTTATTGCAAATTCAGCATACCATTGCTAGGAGAAGCATAGAATTTTTTTTTGCAATATTATTACACGTAAAACACACTAGAATTTCACATAAAGCTTTTTGTTTCCGTGCGGCTACTCGCAAGTGTATAATCTGAAAAATACACACTCTGTAAAAATCCCAGAGTAATATTTCGGCAGCCGGCTGAAGTAAATCCTTCATATTGCGACTGGTGGGTACCACGAATACGGATAAAATATAATAAAATGCAATTAAAAGTCCGCTGAAGTCGCAAATGCACCTATTAAACGCTATCTTATTGCAAATTCAGCATACCATTGCTAGGAAAAGCATAGAAATATTTTTTTGCAATATTAGTACACGTAAAACTCACTAGAATTTCACATAAAGCTTTTTGTTTCCGTGCGGCTACTCGCAAGTGTATAATCTGAAAAATACACACTCTGTAAAAATCCCAGAGTGATATTTCGGCAGCCGGTTGAAGTAAATCCTTCATATTGCGACTGGTGGGTACCATGAATACGGATAAAATATAATAAAATGCAATAAAAAGTCCGCTGAAGTCGCAAATGCACCTATTAAACGCTATCTTATTGCAAATTCAGCATACCATTGCTAGGAGAAGCATAGAATTTTTTTTGCAATATTAGTACACGTAAGACACACTAGAATTTCACATAAAGCTTTTTGTTTCCGTGCGGCTACTCGCAAGTGTATAATCTGAAAAATACACACTCTGTAAAAATCCCAGAGTAATATTTCGGCAGCCGGCTGAAGTAAATCCTTCATATTGCGACTGGTGGGTACCATGAATACGGATAAAATATAATAAAATGCAATTAAAAGTCCGCTGAAATTGCAAATGCACCTATTAAACGCTATCTTATTGCAAAGTCAGCATACCATTGCTAGGAGAAGCATAGAATTTTTTTTTGCAATATTAGTACACGTAAAACACACTAGAATTTCACATAAAGCTTTTTGTTTCCGTGCGGCTACTCGCAAGTGTATAATCTGAAAAATACACACTCTGTAAAAATCCCAGAGTGATATTTCGGCAGCCGGCTGAAGTGAATCCTTCATATTGCGACTGGTGGGTACCACGAATACGGATAAAATATAATAAAATGCAATTAAAAGTCCGCTGAAGTCGCAAATGCACCTATTAAACGCTATCTAATTGCAAATTCAGCATACCATTGCTAGGAAAAGCATAGAAATATTTTTTTGCAATATTAGTACACGTCAAACACACTAGAATTTCACATAAAGCTTTTTGTTTTCGTGCGGCTACTCGCAAGTGTATAATCTGAAAAATACACACTCTGTAAAAATACCAGAGTGATATTTCGGCAGCCGGCTGAAGTAAATCCTTCATATTGCGACTGGTGGGTACCATGAATACGGATAAAATATAATAAAATGCAATTAAAAGTCCGCTGAAATCGCAAATGCACCTTTTAAACGCTATTTTATTGCAAAGTCAGCATACCATTGCTAGGAGAAGCATAGAATTTTTTTTTGCAATATTAGTACACGTAAAACACACTAGAATTTCACATAAAGCTTTTTGTTTCCGTGCGGCTACTCGCAAGTGTATAATCTGAAAAATACACACTCTGTAAAAATCCCAGAGTGATATTTCGGCAGCCGGCTAAAGTAAATCCTTCATATTGCGACTGGTGGGTACCACGAATACGGATAAAATATAATAAAATGCAATTAAAAGTCCGCTGAAATCGCAAATGCACCTATTAAACGCTATCTTATTGCAAAGTCAGCATACCATTGCTAGGAGAAGCATAGAATTTTTTTTTGCAAAATTAGTACACGTCAAACACACTAGAATTTCACATAAAGCTTTTTGTTTTCGTGCGGCTACTTGCAAGTGTATAATCTGAAAAATACACACTCTGTAAAAATCCCAGAGTGATATTTCGGCAGCCGGCTGAAGTAAATCTTTCATATTGTCACTGATGGGTGCCATGAATACGGATACAAGATAATAAAATGCAATTAAAAATCTGCTGAAGCCGCAAATACACTTACTAAACGCTATATTATTGCAAATTTAGCATCCAATTGCTAGCAGGGGATAGAATAGTTTCTTTAGCAATATTAGTACACGTAAAACACACCAGAATGTTCTATGTTTCCGTGCGGCTATTTCCAAGTGCATAAACAGAAGAATACACACTCGTTAAAAATCCCTGATAGTTAGTTCGGCAGCTTGCTGTAGTATATCGTTCATATTGTCACTAATGGGTGCTATGAATCCGGATAAAATATAATAAAATGCAATGAAAAGCTGGCTGAAGTCACAAATGCACCTATTAAACGCTATCTAATTGCAAATTCAGCATACCATTGCTAGGAAAAGCATAGAAATATTTTTTTGCAATATTAGTACACGTCAAACACACTAGAATTTCACATAAAGCTTTTTGTTTCCGTGCGGCTACTCGCAAGTGTATAATCTGAAAAATACACACTCTGTAAAAATACCAGAGTGATATTTCGGCAGCCGGCTGAAGTAAATCCTTCATATTGCGACTGGTGGGTACCATGAATACGGATAAAATATAATAAAATGCAATTAAAAGTCCGCTGAAATTGCAAATGCACCTATTAAACGCTATCTTATTGCAAAGTCAGCATACCATTGCTAGGAGAAGCATAGAATTTTTTTTTGCAATATTAGTACACGTAAAACACACTAGAATTTCACATAAAGCTTTTTGTTTCCGTGCGGCTACTCGCAAGTGTATAATCTGAAAAATACACACTCTGTAAAAATCCCAGAGTGATATTTCGGCAGCCGGCTGAAGTGAATCCTTCATATTGCGACTGGTGGGTACCACGAATACGGATAAAATATAATAAAATGCAATTAAAAGTCCGCTGAAGTCGCAAATGCACCTATTAAACGCTATCTAATTGCAAATTCAGCATACCATTGCTAGGAAAAGCATAGAAATATTTTTTTGCAATATTAGTACACGTCAAACACACTAGAATTTCACATAAAGCTTTTTGTTTTCGTGCGGCTACTCGCAAGTGTATAATCTGAAAAATACACACTCTGTAAAAATACCAGAGTGATATTTCGGCAGCCGGCTGAAGTAAATCCTTCATATTGCGACTGGTGGGTACCATGAATACGGATAAAATATAATAAAATGCAATTAAAAGTCCGCTGAAATCGCAAATGCACCTTTTAAACGCTATTTTATTGCAAAGTCAGCATACCATTGCTAGGAGAAGCATAGAATTTTTTTTGCAATATTAGTACACGTAAAACACACTAGAATTTCACATAAAGCTTTTTGTTTCCGTGCGGCTACTCGCAAGTGTATAATCTGAAAAATACACACTCTGTAAAAATCCCAGAGTGATATTTCGGCAGCCGGCTAAAGTAAATCCTTCATATTGCGACTGGTGGGTACCACGAATACGGATAAAATATAATAAAATGCAATTAAAAGTCCGCTGAAATCGCAAATGCACCTATTAAACGCTATCTTATTGCAAAGTCAGCATACCATTGCTAGGAGAAGCATAGAATTTTTTTTTGCAAAATTAGTACACGTCAAACACACTAGAATTTCACATAAAGCTTTTTGTTTTCGTGCGGCTACTTGCAAGTGTATAATCTGAAAAATACACACTCTGTAAAAATCCCAGAGTGATATTTCGGCAGCCGGCTGAAGTAAATCTTTCATATTGTCACTGATGGGTGCCATGAATACGGATACAAGATAATAAAATGCAATTAAAAATCTGCTGAAGCCGCAAATACACTTACTAAACGCTATATTATTGCAAATTTAGCATCCAATTGCTAGCAGGGGATAGAATAGTTTCTTTAGCAATATTAGTACACGTAAAACACACCAGAATGTTCTATGTTTCCGTGCGGCTATTTCCAAGTGCATAAACAGAAGAATACACACTCGTTAAAAATCCCTGATAGTTAGTTCGGCAGCTTGCTGTAGTATATCGTTCATATTGTCACTAATGGGTGCTATGAATCCGGATAAAATATAATAAAATGCAATGAAAAGCTGGCTGAAGTCACAAATGCACTTACTAAACGCGATCTTATTGGAAATTCAGCATCCCATTGCTAGGAGAAGCATAGAAATATTTTTTTTGCAATATTAGTACACGTAAAACACACTAGAATTTCACATAAAGCTTTTTGTTTCCATGCGGCTACTCGCAAGTGTATAATCTGAAAAATACACACTCTGTAAAAACCCCAGAGTGATATTTCGGCAGCCGGCTGAAGTAAATCCTTCATATTGCGACTGGTGGGTACCATGAATACGGATAAAATATAATAAATTTCAATTAAAAGTCCGCTGAAGTCGCAAATGCACCTATTAAACGCTATCTTATTGCAAATTCAGCATACCATTGCTAGGAGAAGCATAGAATTTTTTTTTGCAATATTATTACACGTAAAACACACTAGAATTTCACATAAAGCTTTTTGTTTCCGTGCGGCTACTCGCAAGTGTATAATCTGAAAAATACACACTCTGTAAAAATCCCAGAGTAATATTTCGGCAGCCGGCTGAAGTAAATCCTTCATATTGCGACTGGTGGGTACCACGAATACGGATAAAATATAATAAAATGCAATTAAAAGTCCGCTGAAGTCGCAAATGCACCTATTAAACGCTATCTTATTGCAAATTCAGCATACCATTGCTAGGAAAAGCATAGAAATATTTTTTTGCAATATTAGTACACGTAAAACTCACTAGAATTTCACATAAAGCTTTTTGTTTCCGTGCGGCTACTCGCAAGTGTATAATCTGAAAAATACACACTCTGTAAAAATCCCAGAGTGATATTTCGGCAGCCGGTTGAAGTAAATCCTTCATATTGCGACTGGTGGGTACCATGAATACGGATAAAATATAATAAAATGCAATAAAAAGTCCGCTGAAGTCGCAAATGCACCTATTAAACGCTATCTTATTGCAAATTCAGCATACCATTGCTAGGAGAAGCATAGAATTTTTTTTGCAATATTAGTACACGTAAGACACACTAGAATTTCACATAAAGCTTTTTGTTTCCGTGCGGCTACTCGCAAGTGTATAATCTGAAAAATACACACTCTGTAAAAATCCCAGAGTAATATTTCGGCAGCCGGCTGAAGTAAATCCTTCATATTGCGACTGGTGGGTACCACGAATACGGATAAAATATAATAAAATGCAATTAAGAGTCCGCTGAAGTCGCAAATGCACCTATTAAACGCTATCTTATTGCAAATTCAGCATACCATTGCTAGGAAAAGCATAGAAATATTTTTTTGCAATATTAGTACACGTCAAACACACTAGAATTTCACATAAAGCTTTTTGTTTCCGTGCGGCTACTCGCAAGTGTATAATCTGAAATATACACACTCTGTAAAAATCCCAGAGTGATATTTCGGCAGCCGGCTGAAGTAAATCCTTCATATTGCGACTGGTGGGTACCATGAATACGGATAAAATATAATAAAATGCAATTAAAAGTCCGCTGAAGTCGCAAATGCACCTATTAAACGCTATCTAATTGCAAAGTCAGCATACCATTGCTAGGAGAAGCATAGAATTTTTTTTGCAATATTAGTACACGTAAGACACACTAGAATTTCACATAAAGCTTTTTGTTTCCGTGCGGCTACTCGCAAGTGTATAATCTGAAAAATACACACTCTGTAAAAATCCCAGAGTAATATTTCGGCAGCCGGCTGAAGTAAATCCTTCATATTGCGACTGGTGGGTACCACGAATACGGATAAAATATAATAAAATGCAATTAAAAGTCCGCTGAAGTCGCAAATGCACCTATTAAACGCTATCTTATTGCAAATTCAGCATACCATTGCTAGGAAAAGCATAGAAATATTTTTTTGCAATATTAGTACACGTCAAACACACTAGAATTTCACATAAAGCTTTTTGTTTCCGTGCGGCTACTCGCAAGTATATAATCTGAAAAATACACACTCTGTAAAAATCCCAGAGTGATATTTCGGCAGCCGGCTGAAGTAAATCCTTCATATTGCGACTGGTGGGTACCACGAATACGGATAAAATATAATAAAATGCAATTAAAAGTCCGCTGAAGTCGCAAATGCACCTATTAAACGCTATCTAATTGCAAATTCAGCATACCATTGCTAGGAAAAGCATAGAAATATTTTTTTGCAATATTAGTACACGTCAAACACACTAGAATTTCACATAAAGCTTTTTGTTTTCGTGCGGCTACTCGCAAGTGTATAATCTGAAAAATACACACTCTGTAAAAATACCAGAGTGATATTTCGGCAGCCGGCTGAAGTAAATCCTTCATATTGCGACTGGTGGGTACCATGAATACGGATAAAATATAATAAAATGCAATTAAAAGTCCGCTGAAATCGCAAATGCACCTTTTAAACGCTATTTTATTGCAAAGTCAGCATACCATTGCTAGGAGAAGCATAGAATTTTTTTTTGCAATATTAGTACACGTAAAACACACTAGAATTTCACATAAAGCTTTTTGTTTCCGTGCGGCTACTCGCAAGTGTATAATCTGAAAAATACACACTCTGTAAAAATCCCAGAGTGATATTTCGGCAGCCGGCTAAAGTAAATCCTTCATATTGCGACTGGTGGGTACCACGAATACGGATAAAATATAATAAAATGCAATTAAAAGTCCGCTGAAATCGCAAATGCACCTATTGAACGCTATCTTATTGCAAAGTCAGCATACCATTGCTAGGAGAAGCATAGAATTTTTTTTTGCAAAATTAGTACACGTCAAACACACTAGAATTTCACATAAAGCTTTTTGTTTTCGTGCGGCTACTTGCAAGTGTATAATCTGAAAAATACACACTCTGTAAAAATCCCAGAGTGATATTTCGGCAGCCGGCTGAAGTAAATCTTTCATATTGTCACTGATGGGTGCCATGAATACGGGTACAAGATAATAAAATGCAATTAAAAATCTGCTGAAGCCGCAAATACACTTACTAAACGCTATATTATTGCAAATTTAGCATCCAATTGCTAGCAGGGGATAGAATAGTTTCTTTAGCAATATTAGTACACGTAAAACACACCAGAATGTTCTATGTTTCCGTGCGGCTATTTCCAAGTGCATAAACAGAAGAATACACACTCGTTAAAAATCCCTGATAGTTAGTTCGGCAGCTTGCTGTAGTATATCGTTCATATTGTCACTAATGGGTGCTATGAATCCGGATAAAATATAATAAAATGCAATGAAAAGCTGGCTGAAGTCACAAATGCACCTATTAAACGCTATCTAATTGCAAATTCAGCATACCATTGCTAGGAAAAGCATAGAAATATTTTTTTGCAATATTAGTACACGTCAAACACACTAGAATTTCACATAAAGCTTTTTGTTTCCGTGCGGCTACTCGCAAGTGTATAATCTGAAAAATACACACTCTGTAAAAATACCAGAGTGATATTTCGGCAGCCGGCTGAAGTAAATCCTTCATATTGCGACTGGTGGGTACCATGAATACGGATAAAATATAATAAAATGCAATTAAAAGTCCGCTGAAATTGCAAATGCACCTATTAAACGCTATCTTATTGCAAAGTCAGCATACCATTGCTAGGAGAAGCATAGAATTTTTTTTTGCAATATTAGTACACGTAAAACACACTAGAATTTCACATAAAGCTTTTTGTTTCCGTGCGGCTACTCGCAAGTGTATAATCTGAAAAATACACACTCTGTAAAAATCCCAGAGTGATATTTCGGCAGCCGGCTGAAGTGAATCCTTCATATTGCGACTGGTGGGTACCACGAATACGGATAAAATATAATAAAATGCAATTAAAAGTCCGCTGAAGTCGCAAATGCACCTATTAAACGCTATCTAATTGCAAATTCAGCATACCATTGCTAGGAAAAGCATAGAAATATTTTTTTGCAATATTAGTACACGTCAAACACACTAGAATTTCACATAAAGCTTTTTGTTTTCGTGCGGCTACTCGCAAGTGTATAATCTGAAAAATACACACTCTGTAAAAATACCAGAGTGATATTTCGGCAGCCGGCTGAAGTAAATCCTTCATATTGCGACTGGTGGGTACCATGAATACGGATAAAATATAATAAAATGCAATTAAAAGTCCGCTGAAATCGCAAATGCACCTATTAAACGCTATCTTATTGCAAAGTCAGCATACCATTGCTAGGAGAAGCATAGAATTTTTTTTTGCAATATTAGTACACGTAAAACACACTAGAATTTCACATAAAGCTTTTTGTTTCCGTGCGGCTACTCGCAAGTGTATAATCTGAAAAATACACACTCTGTAAAAATCCCAGAGTGATATTTCGGCAGCCGGCTAAAGTAAATCCTTCATATTGCGACTGGTGGGTACCACGAATACGGATAAAATATAATAAAATGCAATTAAAAGTCCGCTGAAATCGCAAATGCACCTATTAAACGCTATCTTATTGCAAAGTCAGCATACCATTGCTAGGAGAAGCATAGAATTTTTTTTTGCAAAATTAGTACACGTCAAACACACTAGAATTTCACATAAAGCTTTTTGTTTTCGTGCGGCTACTTGCAAGTGTATAATCTGAAAAATACACACTCTGTAAAAATCCCAGAGTGATATTTCGGCAGCCGGCTGAAGTAAATCTTTCATATTGTCACTGATGGGTGCCATGAATACGGATACAAGATAATAAAATGCAATTAAAAATCTGCTGAAGCCGCAAATACACTTACTAAACGCTATATTATTGCAAATTTAGCATCCAATTGCTAGCAGGGGATAGAATAGTTTCTTTAGCAATATTAGTACACGTAAAACACACCAGAATGTTCTATGTTTCCGTGCGGCTATTTCCAAGTGCATAAACAGAAGAATACACACTCGTTAAAAATCCCTGATAGTTAGTTCGGCAGCTTGCTGTAGTATATCGTTCATATTGTCACTAATGGGTGCTATGAATCCGGATAAAATATAATAAAATGCAATGAAAAGCTGGCTGAAGTCACAAATGCACTTACTAAACGCGATCTTATTGGAAATTCAGCATCCCATTGCTAGGAGAAGCATAGAAATATTTTTTTTGCAATATTAGTACACGTAAAACACACTAGAATTTCACATAAAGCTTTTTGTTTCCATGCGGCTACTCGCAAGTGTATAATCTGAAAAATACACACTCTGTAAAAACCCCAGAGTGATATTTCGGCAGCCGGCTGAAGTAAATCCTTCATATTGCGACTGGTGGGTACCATGAATACGGATAAAATATAATAAATTTCAATTAAAAGTCCGCTGAAGTCGCAAATGCACCTATTAAACGCTATCTTATTGCAAATTCAGCATACCATTGCTAGGAGAAGCATAGAATTTTTTTTTGCAATATTATTACACGTAAAACACACTAGAATTTCACATAAAGCTTTTTGTTTCCGTGCGGCTACTCGCAAGTGTATAATCTGAAAAATACACACTCTGTAAAAATCCCAGAGTAATATTTCGGCAGCCGGCTGAAGTAAATCCTTCATATTGCGACTGGTGGGTACCACGAATACGGATAAAATATAATAAAATGCAATTAAAAGTCCGCTGAAGTCGCAAATGCACCTATCAAACGCTATCTTATTGCAAATTCAGCATACCATTGCTAGGAAAAGCATAGAAATATTTTTTTGCAATATTAGTACACGTAAAACTCACTAGAATTTCACATAAAGCTTTTTGTTTCCGTGCGGCTACTCGCAAGTGTATAATCTGAAAAATACACACTCTGTAAAAATCCCAGAGTGATATTTCGGCAGCCGGTTGAAGTAAATCCTTCATATTGCGACTGGTGGGTACCATGAATACGGATAAAATATAATAAAATGCAATAAAAAGTCCGCTGAAGTCGCAAATGCACCTATTAAACGCTATCTTATTGCAAATTCAGCATACCATTGCTAGGAGAAGCATAGAATTTTTTTTGCAATATTAGTACACGTAAGACACACTAGAATTTCACATAAAGCTTTTTGTTTCCGTGCGGCTACTCGCAAGTGTATAATCTGAAAAATACACACTCTGTAAAAATCCCAGAGTAATATTTCGGCAGCCGGCTGAAGTAAATCCTTCATATTGCGACTGGTGGGTACCACGAATACGGATAAAATATAATAAAATGCAATTAAGAGTCCGCTGAAGTCGCAAATGCACCTATTAAACGCTATCTTATTGCAAATTCAGCATACCATTGCTAGGAAAAGCATAGAAATATTTTTTTGCAATATTAGTACACGTCAAACACACTAGAATTTCACATAAAGCTTTTTGTTTCCGTGCGGCTACTCGCAAGTGTATAATCTGAAATATACACACTCTGTAAAAATCCCAGAGTGATATTTCGGCAGCCGGCTGAAGTAAATCCTTCATATTGCGACTGGTGGGTACCATGAATACGGATAAAATATAATAAAATGCAATTAAAAGTCCGCTGAAGTCGCAAATGCACCTATTAAACGCTATCTAATTGCAAAGTCAGCATACCATTGCTAGGAGAAGCATAGAATTTTTTTTGCAATATTAGTACACGTAAGACACACTAGAATTTCACATAAAGCTTTTTGTTTCCGTGCGGCTACTCGCAAGTGTATAATCTGAAAAATACACACTCTGTAAAAATCCCAGAGTAATATTTCGGCAGCCGGCTGAAGTAAATCCTTCATATTGCGACTGGTGGGTACCACGAATACGGATAAAATATAATAAAATGCAATTAAAAGTCCGCTGAAGTCGCAAATGCACCTATTAAACGCTATCTTATTGCAAATTCAGCATACCATTGCTAGGAAAAGCATAGAAATATTTTTTTGCAATATTAGTACACGTCAAACACACTAGAATTTCACATAAAGCTTTTTGTTTCCGTGCGGCTACTCGCAAGTATATAATCTGAAAAATACACACTCTGTAAAAATCCCAGAGTGATATTTCGGCAGCCGGCTGAAGTAAATCCTTCATATTGCGACTGGTGGGTACCACGAATACGGATAAAATATAATAAAATGCAATAAAAAGTCCGCTGAAGTCGCAAATGCACCTATTAAACGCTATCTTATTGCAAATTCAGCATACCATTGCTAGGAAAAGCATAGAAATATTTTTTTGCAATATTAGTACACGTCAAACACACTAGAATTTCACATAAAGCTTTTTGTTTTCGTGCGGCTACTCGCAAGTGTATAATCTGAAAAATACACATTCTGTAAAAATCCCAGAGTGATATTTCGGCAGCCGGCTGTAGTAAATCATTCATATTGTCACTGATGGATGCCATGAATACGGATAAAAAATAATAAAATGCAATTAAAAATCCGCTTAAGTCGCAAATGCACTTTATTAAACGCTAGCTTATTTCAAATTCAGCATGCAACTGCTAGGAGCTGGATAAAAAGATTTCTTTTGCATTACCAGTACACGCAAAACACACCAAAAGTGCACAAAAAACTTTATGTTTCCGTGCGGCAATTTGCAAGTGCGTAATCTGAAAAATACACACTCGATAAATATCCCAGAGTGCTACTTCGACAGCCAGCAGTAATAAATCGTTCATATTGTCTTTGATGGGTGCCACAATTTTGGATAAAATATAATAAATTTCAATGAAAAGTCCGCTGAAGTCGCAAATGCACTCTTTAAACGCTACCTTATTACTAATTCAGCATGCAATTGCATGGAGAGGCGTAGAAATATTTCTTTTGCAATACTAGTACATGTAACACACACCAAAAGTACACGTAAAGCCTTATATTTCCGTGCGGCCATTCGCTAGTGCATAATCTGAAAAATACACACCCGATAAAAACCCCAGAGTGTTTTTTGGCAGCCGGCTGCAGTAAATCTTTCATTTTGTCACTGATTGGTGCCATAAATACGGATAAAAAATAATAAAATGCAATTAAAACTCCGCTGAAGTCGCAAATGCACTCTTTAAACGCTATCTTATTGCAAATTCAGCATCCCATTGCTAGGAGAGGCATAGAAATATTTCTTTTGCAATAGTAGTGACCGTAAAACACAACAACAGTACACGTAAAGCCTTATGTTTCCGCGTTTCAATTCACAAGTGCATAATTTGTAAAATACGCACCCGATATAAAATCCCAGAGTGCAATTTCGACAGCCGGCCTCAGTCAATCGTTTATACTGTCAATGATGGGTGCCATGAATACGAATAAAATATAGTAAAATGTAATGGAAAGCTCGCTGAAGTCCCAAATGCACTTATTAAACGTTATTTTATTCCAAATTCAGCATGCAATTGCTAGGAGGATGATAAAAATATTTCTTTTACAATACCAGTACACGCAAAACACAACGAAAGTTCACATAAAGCCTTATGTTTTCGTGCAGCCATTCGCAAGTGCATAATATAAAAAATACACACTCCATAAAAATCCCAGAGTACTATTTCGGCAGCCAGCAGTAATAAAACGCTCATATTGTCACTGGTGGATGCCATGATACAGATAAAAGATAATAAAATGCAATTAAAGGACTCCTGAAGTCGCAAATGCTCCTTTTAAACGCAATCTTATTGCAAATTTAACAAGCAGTTGCTAGAAAGGGGTTAAAAATATTTCGTTTGCAATACTAGTACACGTAAAACACACCAAAAGTGCACATAAAGCTTTATGTTTCCGCGTGGACATTCGCAAGTGCATAATTTGTAAAACACAAGCTCGATAACAATCCCAGCGTGCTATTTCGGCAGCCGGCTGTAGGAAATTGTTTATATTGTCACTGGTGGGTGCCATGAATAAGGGTAAAATATATTAAAATGTAATTAAAAGTCAGCTGAAGTTACAAATGCACTTATTAAATGCAATCTTATTGCAAATTCAGCATGCAGTTGCTAGAAAGGGGTTAAAAATATTTCGTTTGCAATACTAGTACACGTAAAACACACCAAAAGTGCACATAAAGCTTTATGTTTGCGAGCGGCCCTTCGCAAGTGCATTATCGAAAACTACACACTCTATAAAATTATCAGAGTGCTACTTCGGCAGCCGACTGTAGTAAATCGTTCATGTTCTCACTGATGGGTGAAACGAATACGGATAAAATATAATAAAATGCAATTAAAAGTCCGACGAAGTAACAAATGCCCCTTATAAAACGCTATCTTATTGAAAATTAAGTATCCAATTGCTAGGAGAAGGCTGTAGTCAATCGTTCATATTGTCACTGTTGGGTGCCATGAATAGGTACCGATAAAATATAATAAAATGCAATGAAAAGCTCGCTAAAGTTACAAATTTACTTATTAAACGATATCTTACTCCAAATTCAGCATGCAATTGCTAGGAGAAGGATAAAAATATTTTTTTTGCGTTAGTAGTACACGCAAAACACACCAAAAGTGCACAAAAAGTTTTATGTTTTCGTGTGGCCATTGGCAAGTGCATAATATAAAAGTTACACACTCGATAAAATTCCCAGAGTGCTATCTCGGCAGCCGGCTGCAGTAAATATTTCATATTGTCACCGATGGGTGCCATGAATACGGATACAAGATAATAAAATGCAATTAAAAATCTGCTGAAGTCGCAAATACACTTATTAAACGCTATATTATTGCAAATTTAGCATCCAATTGCTAGCAGGGGATAGAATAGTTTCTTTAGCAATATTAGTACACGTAAAACACACCAGAATGTTCTATGTTTCCGTGCGGCTATTTCCACGTGCATAAACAGAAGAATACACACTCGTTAAAAATCCCTGATAGTTAGTTCGGCAGCTTACTGTAGTATATCGTTCATATTGTCACTAATGGGTGCTATGAATACGGATAAAATATAATAAAATGCAATGAAAAGCTGGCTGAAGTCACAAATGCACTTACTAAACGCGATCTTATTGGAAATTCAGCATCCCATTGCTAGGAGAAGCATAGAAATATTTTTTTGCAATATTAGTACACGTAAAACACACTAGAATTTCACATAAAGCTTTTTGTTTCCGTGCGGCTACTCGCAAGTGTATAATCTGAAAAATACACACTCTGTAAAAATCCCAGAGTGATATTTCGGCAGCCGGTTGAAGTAAATCCTTCATATTGCGACTGGTGGGTACCATGAATACGGATAAAATATAATAAAATGCAATTAAAAGTCCGCTGAAGTCGCAAATGCACCTATTAAACGCTATGTTATTGCAAAGTCAGCATACCATTGCTAGGAGAAGCATAGAATTTTTTTTTGCAATATTAGTACACGTAAAACACACTAGAATTTCACATAAAGCTTTTTGTTTCCGTGCGGCTACTCGCAAGTGTATAATCTGAAAAATACACACTCTGTAAAAATCCCAGAGTTATATTTCGGCAGCCGGCTGAAGTAAATCCTTCATATTGCGACTGGTGGGTACCACGAATACGGATAAAATATAATAAAATGCAATTAAAAGTCCGCTGAAGTCACAAATGCACCTATTAAACGCTATCTTATTGCAAATTTAGCATACCATTGCTAGGAAAAGCATAGAAATATTTTTTTGCAATATTAGTACACGCCAAACACACTAGAATTTCACATAAAGCTTTTTGTTTCCGTGCGGCTACTCGCAAGTGTATAATCTGAAAAATACACACTCTGTAAAAATCCCAGAGTGATATTTCGGCAGCCGGCTGAAGTAAATCCTTCATATTGCGACTGGTGGGTACCACGAATACGGATAAAATATAATAAAATGCAATTCAAAGTCCGCTGAAGTCGCAAATGCACCTATTAAACGCTATCTAATTGCAAATTCAGCATACCATTGCTAGGAAAAGCATAGAAATATTTTTTTGCAATATTAGTACACGTCAAACACACTAGAATTTCACATAAAGCTTTTTGTTTCCGTGCGGCTACTCGCAAGTGTATAATCTGAAAAATACACACTCTGTAAAAATACCAGAGTGATATTTCGGCAGCCGGCTGAAGTAAATCCTTCATATTGCGACTGGTGGGTACCATGAATACGGATAAAATATAATAAAATGCAATTAAAAGTCCGCTGAAATCGCAAATGCACCTATTAAACGCTATCTTATTGCAAAGTCAGCATACCATTGCTAGGAGAAGCATAGAATTTTTTTTTGCAATATTAGTACACGTAAAACACACTAGAATTTCACATAAAGCTTTTTGTTTCCGTGCGGCTACTCGCAAGTGTATAATCTGAAAAATACACACTCTGTAAAAATCCCAGAGTGATATTTCGGCAGCCGGCTGAAGTGAATCCTTCATATTGCGACTGGTGGGTACCACGAATACGGATAAAATATAATAAAATGCAATTAAAAGTCCGCTGAAGTCGCAAATGCACCTATTAAACGCTATCTAATTGCAAATTCAGCATACCATTGCTAGGAAAAGCATAGAAATATTTTTTTGCAATATTAGTACACGTCAAACACACTAGAATTTCACATAAAGCTTTTTGTTTCCGTGCGGCTGCTCGCAAGTGTATAATCTGAAAAATACACACTCTGTAAAAATACCAGAGTGATATTTCGGCAGCCGGCTGAAGTAAATCCTTCATATTGCGACTGGTGGGTACCATGAATACGGATAAAATATAATAAAATGCAATTAAAAGTCCGCTGAAATCGCAAATGCACCTTTTAAACGCTATCTTATTGCAAAGTCAGCATACCATTGCTAGGAGAAGCATAGAATTTTTTTTTGCAATATTAGTACACGTAAAACACACTAGAATTTCACATAAAGCTTTTTGTTTCCGTGCGGCTACTCGCAAGTGTATAATCTGAAAAATACACACTCTGTAAAAATCCCAGAGTGATATTTCGGCAGCCGGCTAAAGTAAATCCTTCATATTGCGACTGGTGGGTACCACGAATACGGATAAAATATAATAAAATGCAATTAAAAGTCCGCTGAAATCGCAAATGCACCTATTAAACGCTATCTTATTGCAAAGTCAGCATACCATTGCTAGGAGAAGCATAGAATTTTTTTTGCAAAATTAGTACACGTCAAACACACTAGAATTTCACATAAAGCTTTTTGTTTTCGTGCGGCTACTTGCAAGTGTATAATCTGAAAAATACACACTCTGTAAAAATCCCAGAGTGATATTTCGGCAGCCGGCTGAAGTAAATCTTTCATATTGTCACTGATGGGTGCCATGAATACGGATACAAGATAATAAAATGCAATTAAAAATCTGCTGAAGCCGCAAATACACTTACTAAACGCTATATTATTGCAAATTTAGCATCCAATTGCTAGCAGGGGATAGAATAGTTTCTTTAGCAATATTAGTACACGTAAAACACACCAGAATGTTCTATGTTTCCGTGCGGCTATTTCCAAGTGCATAAACAGAAGAATACACACTCGTTAAAAATCCCTGATAGTTAGTTCGGCAGCTTGCTGTAGTATATCGTTCATATTGTCACTAATGGGTGCTATGAATCCGGATAAAATATAATAAAATGCAATGAAAAGCTGGCTGAAGTCACAAATGCACTTACTAAACGCGATCTTATTGGAAATTCAGCATCCCATTGCTAGGAGAAGCATAGAAATATTTTTTTTGCAATATTAGTACACGTAAAACACACTAGAATTTCACATAAAGCTTTTTGTTTCCATGCGGCTACTCGCAAGTGTATAATCTGAAAAATACACACTCTGTAAAAACCCCAGAGTGATATTTCGGCAGCCGGCTGAAGTAAATCCTTCATATTGCGACTGGTGGGTACCATGAATACGGATAAAATATAATAAATTTCAATTAAAAGTCCGCTGAAGTCGCAAATGCACCTATTAAACGCTATCTTATTGCAAATTCAGCATACCATTGCTAGGAGAAGCATAGAATTTTTTTTTGCAATATTATTACACGTAAAACACACTAGAATTTCACATAAAGCTTTTTGTTTCCGTGCGGCTACTCGCAAGTGTATAATCTGAAAAATACACACTCTGTAAAAATCCCAGAGTAATATTTCGGCAGCCGGCTGAAGTAAATCCTTCATATTGCGACTGGTGGGTACCACGAATACGGATAAAATATAATAAAATGCAATTAAAAGTCCGCTGAAGTCGCAAATGCACCTATTAAACGCTATCTTATTGCAAATTCGGCATACCATTGCTAGGAAAAGCATAGAAATATTTTTTTGCAATATTAGTACACGTAAAACTCACTAGAATTTCACATAAAGCTTTTTGTTTCCGTGCGGCTACTCGCAAGTGTATAATCTGAAAAATACACACTCTGTAAAAATCCCAGAGTGATATTTCGGCAGCCGGTTGAAGTAAATCCTTCATATTGCGACTGGTGGGTACCATGAATACGGATAAAATATAATAAAATGCAATAAAAAGTCCGCTGAAGTCGCAAATGCACCTATTAAACGCTATCTTATTGCAAATTCAGCATACCATTGCTAGGAAAAGCATAGCAATATTTTTTTGCAATATTAGTACACGTCAAACACACTAGAATTTCACATAAAGCTTTTTGTTTTCGTGCGGCTACTCGCAAGTGTATAATCTGAAAAATACACACTCTGTAAAAATCCCAGAGTGATATTTCGGCAGCCGGCTGAAGTAAATCCTTCATATTGCGACTGGTGGGTACCATGAATACGGATAAAATATAATAAAATGCAATTAAAAGTCCGCTGAAGTCGCAAATGCACCTATTAAACGCTATCTAATTGCAAAGTCAGCATACCATTGCTAGGAGAAGCATAGAATTTTTTTGCAATATTAGTACACGTAAGACACACTAGAATTTCACATAAAGCTTTTTGTTTCCGTGCGGCTACTCGCAAGTGTATAATCTGAAAAATACACACTCTGTAAAAATCCCAGAGTAATATTTCGGCAGCCGGCTGAAGTAAATCCTTCATATTGCGACTGGTGGGTACCACGAATACGGATAAAATATAATAAAATGCAATTAAGAGTCCGCTGAAGTCGCAAATGCACCTATTAAACGCTATCTTATTGCAAATTCAGCATACCATTGCTAGGAAAAGCATAGAAATATTTTTTTGCAATATTAGTACACGTCAAACACACTAGAATTTCACATAAAGCTTTTTGTTTCCGTGCGGCTACTCGCAAGTGTATAATCTGAAATATACACACTCAGTAAAAATCCCAGAGTGATATTTCGGCAGCCGGCTGAAGTAAATCCTTCATATTGCGAATGGTGGGTACCATGAATACGGATAAAATATAATAAAATGCAATAAAAAGTCCGCTGAAGTCGCAAATGCACCTATTAAACGCTATCTTATTGCAAATTCAGCATACCATTGCTAGGAAAAGCATAGAAATATTTTTTTGCAATATTAGTACACGTCAAACACACTAGAATTTCACATAAAGCTTTTTGTTTCCGTGCGGCTACTCGCAAGTGTATAATCTGAAAAATACACACTCTGTAAAAATCCCAGAGTGATATTTCGGCAGCCGGCTGAAGTAAATCCTTCATATTGCGACTGGTGGGTACCATGAATACGGATAAAATATAATAAAATGCAATCAAAAGTCCGCTGAAGTCGCAAATGCACCTATTAAACGCTATCTAATTGCAAAGTCAGCATACCATTGCTAGGAGAAGCATAGAATTTTTTTTGCAATATTAGTACACGTAAGACACACTAGAATTTCACATAAAGCTTTTTGTTTCCGTGCGGCTACTCGCAAGTGTATAATCTGAAAAATACACACTCTGTAAAAATCCCAGAGTAATATTTCGGCAGCCGGCTGAAGTAAATCCTTCATATTGCGACTGGTGGGTACCACGAATACGGATAAAATATAATAAAATGCAATTAAAAGTCCGCTGAAGTCGCAAATGCACCTATTAAACGCTATCTTATTGCAAATTCAGCATACCATTGCTAGGAAAAGCATAGAAATATTTTTTTGCAATATTAGTACACGTCAAACACACTAGAATTTCACATAAAGCTTTTTGTTTCCGTGCGGCTACTCGCAAGTGTATAATCTGAAAAATACACACTCTGTAAAAATCCCAGAGTGATATTTCGGCAGCCGGCTGAAGTAAATCCTTCATATTGCGACTGGTGGGTACCACGAATACGGATAAAATATAATAAAATGCAATAAAAAGTCCGCTGAAGTCGCAAATGCACCTATTAAACGCTATCTTATTGCAAATTCAGCATACCATTGCTAGGAAAAGCATAGAAATATTTTTTTGCAATATTAGTACACGTCAAACACACTAGAATTTCACATAAAGCTTTTTGTTTTCGTGCGGCTACTCGCAAGTGTATAATCTGAAAAATACACATTCTGTAAAAATCCCAGAGTGATATTTCGGCAGCCGGCTGAAGTAAATCCTTCATATTGCGACTGGTGGGTACCACGAATACGGATAAAATATAATAAAATGCAATAAAAAGTCCGCTGAAGTCGCAAATGCACCTATTAAACGCTATCTTATTGCAAATTCATTATACCATTGCTAGGAAAAGCATAGAAATATTTTTTTGCAATATTAGTACACGTCAAACACACTAGAATTTCACATAAAACTTTTTGTTTTCGTGCGGCTACTCGCAAGTGTATAATCTGAAAAATACACACTCTGTAAAAATCCCAGAGTGATATTTCGGCAGCCGGCTGAAGTAAATCCTTCATATTGCGACTGGTGGGTACCATGAATACGGATAAAATATAATAAAATGCAATTAAAAGTCCGCTGAAGTCGCAAATGCACCTATTAAACGCTATCTTATTGCAAATTCAGCATACCATTGCTAGGAAAAGCATAGAAATATTTTTTTTGCAATATTAGTACACGTAAAACACACTAGAATTTCACATAAAGCTTTTTGTTTCCGTGCGGCTACTCGCAAGTGTATAATCTGAAAAATACACACTCTGTAAAAATCCCAGAGTGATATATCGGCAGCCGGCTGAAGTAAATCCTTCTTATTGCGACTGGTGGGTACCGTAAATACGGATAAAATATAATAAAATGCAATTAAAAGTCCGCCGAAGTCGCAAATGCACCTATTAAACGCTATCTTATTGCAAATTCAGCATACCATTGCTAGGAGAAGCATAGAAAGATATTTTTTTGCAATATTAGTACACGTAAAACACACTAGAATTTCACATAAAGGTTTTTGTTTCCGTGCGGCTACTCGCAAGTGTATAATCTGAAAAATAAACACTCTGTAAAAATCCCAGAGTGATATTTCGGCAGCCGGCTGAAGTAAATCCTTCATATTGCGACTGGTGGGTACCATGAATACGGATAAAATATAATAAAATGCAATTAAAAGTCCGCTGAAATCGCAAATGCACCTATTAAACGCTATCTTATTGCAAATTCAGCATACCATTGCTAGGAGAAGCATAGAAAGATATTTTTTGCAATATTAGTACACGTAAAACACACTAGTATTTTACATAAAGCTTTTTGTTTCCGTGCGGCTACTCGCAAGTGTATAATCTGAAAAATACACACTCTGTAAAAATCCCAGAGTGATATTTCGGCAGCCGGCTGAAGTAAATCCTTCTAATTGCGACTAGTGGGTACCATAAATACGGATAAAATATAATAAAATGCAATTAAAAGTCCGCTGAAGTCGCAAATGCACCTATTAAACGCTATCTTATTGCAAATTCAGCATACCATTGCTAGGAGAAGCATAGAAAGATATTTTTTGCAATATTAGTACACGTAAAACACACTAGAATTTCACATAAAGCTTTTTGTTTCCGTGCGGCTACTCGCAAGTGTATAATCTGTAAAATACACACTCTGTAAAAATCCCAGAGTGATATTTCGGTAGCCGGCTGAAGTAAATCGGTCATATTGTGACTGGTGGGTACCATGAATACGGATAAAATATAATAATATGCAATTAAATGAACGCTGAAGTCGCAAATGCACCTATTATACGCTACCCTATTGCAAATGCAGCATACCATTGCTAGGAGAAGCATATAAATATTTTTTTTGCAATATTAGTACACGTAAAACACGCCAGAATTTCACATAAAGCTTTTTGTTTCCGTGCGGCTACTCGCAAGTGTATAATCTGAAAAATACACACTCTGTAAAAATCCCAGAGTGATATTTCGGCAGCCGGCAAAAGTAAATCCTTCATATTGCGACTGGTGGGTACCATGAATACGGAAAAAATATCATAAAATGCAATTAAAAGTCCGCTGAAGTCGCAAAGGCACTTATTAAACGTTATCTTATTGTAAAATCACCATACCATTGCTAAGAGAAACATCGAAATATTTATTTTGCAATATTAGTACTCGTAAAACACACCAAAAGTTCGCATAAAGCTTTCTGTTTCTGTTTGGCTATTCGCAAGTGTATAATCTGAAAAATTCACACTGTAAATTTTAGAATGATATTTCGGCAGCCGGCTGAAGTAACTCCTTCATATTGTGACTGGTGGGTACCATGAATACCGATAAAATATAATAAACTGCAATTAAAAGTTCGCTGAAGTCGCAAATGCACCTATTATACGCTATCGTATTGCAAATTCAGCATACCATTGCTAGGAGAAGCATAGCAATATTTTTTTTTGCAATATTAGTACACGTAAAACACACCAGAATTTCACATAAAGCTTTTTGTTTCCGTGCGGCTACTCGCAAGTGTATAATCTGAAAAATACACACTCTGTAAAAATCCCAGAATGATATTTCGGCAGCCGACTAAAGTAAGTCCTTCGTATTGCGACTGGTGGGTACCATGAATACGGATAAAATATAATAAAATGCAATTAAAAGTCCGCTGAAGTCGCAAATGCACTTATAAAACGCTATCTTATTGAAAATTTAGCATCCAATTACAGGAAGGGGATCAAAAATTTTTTTTGCAGTACTATGACTCGTAAATCACACCAGAATTCCACTTAAAGCTTTATGTTTCGCGTGGCCATTCGCAAGTGCATAATCTGAAAAATACACACTCGATAAAAATCCCAGGGTTCTATTTCGGTAGCCGGCTGTAGTCAATCGTTCATACTGTCACTGGTAGGTACCATGAATACGGATAAAATATAATAAAATCTAATGAAAAGTCCGCTGAAGTCGCAAATGCACTTATTAAGCGCTATCTTGTAATGTTTTGCCCTGAAATTAAATCTTAGGAATACTCAAAAAGCATTTGAATTGAATTCATCGCGTTTTTAAGCGTTACGGATCTAGCCGATGATAAAACGATCGGCATCCGATGCCGCAAGTTACGATAAGGCGGCGCGCAAGCGAATCTCCCCTCCTGTTCCAATTGCCACCGGAAGCAGAAGATAAGGAGCCCCGATGCTATATATACAAAGATCGCCCAGCTGCCGCTCCCTCTGGCCGATCTTCATCCGATAAGAAGATACCTGACCTGATCCGTTATCTAATCTGGCTGCATTTCCTACCGCCATTTTGTCATTACAAACTGTTTCCAAGATTCAGATAATTCGTACCCGCTATAAATAACCCGTACTGAACGCCGCTCTATCATGTCGGTAAACTCTCGTTAATAGTGTGGCGTTCAAACTCGAAATATTCCAGGATCCAGCACACGTTGTTGTAATCTTGAAATATTTTACAATGCCCGCATCCGAACATTCCTGTATCCTCGTTGACTGCGAAATCTTATTTTATTGGCAGTATATAAAAGTCAACAGGTCGTCCGATCTCCGTGAAGATGAATTTTGTGTGATTCACAGCACATACTCCGCTGGAAGCCGCCGCCCGATTTGCAAGTCCTGAAGGCAACGTCCTCAGTCCGAAAATTCAAATTAGGCGTAAACAAAGTCGAAGCAACGACCCGGGGCAGCTGGCCTTTTATCGCGCTAGCCAGGCATTTCGATAAAGCACATCGCTCTACCTGCGGACGACTGAAAACCACTTACGTACCTGGAAGTTGCAGACTACCGTCTACCCGCTACATCCGTCTGAGGAAGCCTTCGACTTCTTGAAGAACACCCCGCACTAAATATTAAAAGAAACGTATTCCAGGTAAAAATTGACCATATATTTTAATCCGTCAAGTCCGCAGAAGGAAAACGCATTCAAACTTAATTTCGGGCTTTCGGCATCGATCGGCTCCAAGCGGGGACCTTTCGCTAATCGACGCAGAAGGTGCTGCACGCTGTTTCGTCGAAGACCGGCAACCCCAAAGGACGTGACCTTCCTCGCAGAAGTGATTGTTGGGCTGCCTACACTGCAAACAAATTTCGACGTGGGCCCCCCATGAAATTGTAGTTTTCGTATTTTGTAATGTACAGTTTAGTTCCTATTATTTGTAACACATTTATATACATTATATTGATTTATTACCAACAAATTGTTGTTGCTGAATTGATTTATGCTCGAGTGCATCGAACCCTCTTCGACTGTGAGTTATCCCGTGGCTAAATTTAAAATACCCTTATAAGAAGGGTGGAGTATTACAATCTTATTGCAAATTCAGCATCCAATTGCTAGGAGAGGCATAGAAATATTTCTTTTGCAATCCTAGTACACGTAAAACACACCAGAAGTGCACGTAAAGATTTATGTTTCCGCGTGGCCATTCGCTAGTGCATAATCTGCAAAATACACACTCGATAAAAATTCCAGAGTACTATTTCGGCAGCCGGCTGTAGTCAATCGTTCATATTATCACTGGTGGGTGCCATCAATACGGATAAACTATAATAAAATCCAATGCAAAGTCCGCTGAAGTTACAAATGCACTTATTAAACGCTATCTTATTACAAATTCAGCATCCCATTGCTAAGAGAAGCATAGAAATATTTCTTTTGCTATACTAGTACACGTAAAACACACCAGAAGTGCACATAAGGCTTTATGTTTCCGTGCGGCCATTCGCCATAAATACACACTCGATAAAAATTCCAGAATGTTATTTCGGCAGCCGGCTGTAGTAAATCGGTTATATTTCCGCTGATGGGTGCCATGAATACGGATAAAATATAATAAAATTCAATTAAAAGTCCGCTGAAGTCGCAAATGCACTTTTTAAATGCTATCTTATTGCAAATTCAGCATCCCATTGCTAGGAGAAGTATAGAAATATTTCTTTCGTAATGCTAGTAAACGTAAAACACACCAGAAGTATCCTTCCAGTAAAAGCATGATCTGCATTTTTTATCAGCATTCCCGAACAAGGATGTACTGTAGCTAATCCAATTCTTCGTCTATCTGTACCACGTTTCCCGTCTATGTATATTTCCTTGGATGACAGTGATGACACGGTTCTCCCGGAAGTCGTTTTTTACTTAAGTGTGCATCAGTTGAAATTTCACATACCTCAAGATGTTCGAGGTTTCTACATTTGACGATTTACAAAGCTTCAGTTTTCTGCCTAGCAATTTGTTAGCTATAATTTTCCAAAATATCTTCAACTATTGCAAATCTACGAGAGTATATTTGAGGGTCCGCCGGCTAGACCCAGTGCAGACTGCGTGCAGGTATTTAAATGATGTAATTTTCAAATCTACTAAGTGCCAACCAGTCTTTAAATTACAACAAATATATTCAGATAGGTCGAGAACTTACACACTCAAATAATCGCAGTAGGCAATAACGTAATATCTGAAATACCAAAGGTAGCAATAACAAAGTCAGACAATCAATGACATAAACAGTGCATTGAATTGATTAAGCAACGATGCATAAAATAGCCACCACAAGCGAGTAACTTTGTGAGCCCGCGATTCGTTTACGTTTGTTGAGCTACGGAGAAGTGAACATGCCAGTAAGATCTAACTGATACCTGGAATGTTGAGGGTGGCTGCGGCTTGTGGTTGGTCCTGGCAAACAACGGGCTGCTCCGGGAGTGTCGGCTTGGAGAATTAGTTGTCCAAGTTACATTCGCAAATTTCCACGGGCGGCGAAATTTGACAGCTCCGCGGTTTTGCGGAGAATTGGCCGGCGTTTGGCCCCAAATGCGGACTGGATTTCCGGGCTGCTAATTAACTTTCTTAAACGTTCAGAGTGTATTCTCCAGGTAAATTTAACGAATGTTGTTATAGGGCTCGAATTGCCTTCTTGAGGACAACAACAAAATGGTTAATACAGGTCAGGTCCGAAATTATAGGTTTTGTCCCCATAATAGCGTTGGGAATTCTGAATTAGCAGAAACTACTTCAGGAGCCCGATTTACGCGGGTCACATTCCGCAACACAGTTTGTTAATAATGGGGCTATTCTCCTTAGCATAGAATTTTGGCTTAGACCGCGTAGTATTTGTATATGAACACCCAGCATTTTCTGGCTTAATGTGCCTTGCACCTTGTGAAGTCGAGCAAAAACCCGCGCGATGGCCATGCTCTTTGGTGGCTCGTGCTGTTTGAGTATCTTGAGAACGAGGATACTTAGGCAGATTTGGCCGTTTTGCTATTTGTGCATCTATATTCACTAACGTTTTGCAAGACCTTGCAGCTTGCATCATCAGAGTGAAAGTCAGTGCGACGGCCAAATCTGCCTAAGTATCCTCGTTCTCAAGATACTCAAACAACACGAGCCACCAAAGAGCATGGCCATCGCGCTGGTTTTTGCTCGACTTCACAAGGTGCAAGGCACATTAAGCCAGAAAATGCTGGGTGTTCATATACAAATACTACGCAGTCTAAGCCGAAATTCTATGCTAAGGAGAATAATTCGAGTAACCGCGAAAGCCTCAAACAGTAAATAATCGGGCTATCTCAGGAGACTGATATACGCGAGTCACATTCTGAAATAAGGGTCATTAATAAGGGATTCCTCAGGAGACCTATTTAAGCGAGTAATATTCTGAGGTAGGGTAGGTATGGAAGGAAGTGTGTCCAAGGACTCAAGTTGCGGACTGGACAGGATCAGGAATGGTGGACTCAAGTTGCGGATATCTCAATCCACGTTAACTGGTCGCGGAGCTACTTAAATACCCTTCTAGCGGCTTTATCGCAACAGCGGGTCTGGAAGAACATGGAGTGAGAAACGAAGCAGTCGATCCTTCAGGTCAATATTGCGTATAGCGAGAGCCTTTGCTATATCTGAAAACCAAGAGCTGGCTAGATGTAACGCTTAAATAAACGATGTATAAATTAATATATTGTTTAATGTTTAATTGTAATTTATGCCGAAGCTAGCATTACAAATACACCTAGAACTTATAGTACGAATATCATTACTCCAGTGTTGATTAGGTCGTGAGCTACTTATCTGAGAGATTCAGGCTTCTGCGGTTGAATTAAATAGCCTCTAAACGAGCTCTTCCAGCTGTAATGCAGCAAGTTGGGGGTGCTGGCAGAGGTCACCAACGGATCACGCAGACGATGTGGCCCAAAATCAAATTGTCCCAGAAGTAGGAGGGAAGACGCCTTCCCAAGTAAACAAAATCGTAAAATCGTAAAAAAGTTTTACAACTCCTGGGTGACGCTAGAAATGCGAAAATAAAATAATTACTCACTTTGAATTATATGCATTATTATGTACCCAAGGCGGTTAACAACTTGTAATAAATTATCCATCTAAAAGACGTAGATTTATTCGTTCCACATACTTGTCTCCAAGCCCAGAGTCCGCGTCAAGCGAGCTTCCACGAAGAAGCTCTCCAAATACCAGAAGGTAGGAGCGAACTTGGAGCACAAACTATTACAGAAATGTCGTCGCGCTTAAGCAACTTTTGGAAGAGAGCGCTATTCAGGACGATTTATATCTCAAAAGGTGAATCAAAAGATGTACAATGAGATAAGCGATTAAAAATACAGCAAAATAAAACGAACGACTTAAAACGCCTAATGAAGCTTGCCGGTAATACAGATTACCACATATCGGCGCTCATTAGATTAATTTTGAGTGAATCACTCCCTTCTCTGTATATTGTTTTTTTATGTTCGTATGTGGCTTGGCTTTAGTTTTTGTAAAAATTTCTCACCACTCTTTTCTATTTCTGACTTTCTCTCCCCAGCTCTTTATTCCTAGTGTTTTCAGAGCTTCTATCACCTCGTACTTACTTCTGTTTTACGGTTTTTCTACTTCAGATGTTACATTAAGATGTTATAAGCCGCAAACGTATGGTTCTGCAGCGATTTGACATTCCCGAGAAGCAACTAGAACAATTTCAGTTCACGGTATTCACAGTGTGCTATTTGGTTAGCCTGACATAGTAAGCAATACATAGTGTAGCTTAGATAGCGAAAAGCATTAAATAAAATGCAGTAGTAATTAATAACTGCAGCCGCGAAGTCTCAAATGCTAACGGGAAACGCTTGAAAAATATATTAATTCTTTTTTTTTTCTCCGGTGCACACCTTGTATTCTACATTAAGACGTTGTTTGGTGGTGATTGCAGGATCGCGGAATTAGTATTTATACATAGAAATATTTTAATCAGTACCTGAGGCAATTATTTGTATTCATCTACACAATTAGAAGCCCCCGGGAAGCATTTCAAGCAGATCGTCTATAGCCGGAGCTTGTAGCATGTAGATATGTTATTGCGAATGCAAAATGCATGACTGAAAATGCTTAGAATAACGTCTATAGCACTTCGTGATAAACTTGTGTACTAAAACATGCGGTAAGCAAATTTTAGACTGTTGTATCTTTAGCAACAAGCACTTGCCGAGTTATTAGAGACGTTGCTTTAAATGTTCCGCCTCATTTTGCATTAAATGTACGGGAATACCATAATCATACCTACTTAGAGCGCTAGATCGGCAGGCACGGTCCAATTAGTTGGCCGCCTCGTTCACCAAATTGAAATCCTTGTGATTTCTTTTTGTGGGTTCATTTAAAATCGTTGGTGTTCAGAACACCAAACCTCAACCTAAATCAGCTTCAAAACCGCGAGAGCGCGAGAGATAACGCCGGCAATGGTAAAAAAATTTATTCGACCAGTAGAACAACGTGCATAATTGCCAACGGAGATCATTTTGAGAAAATGTTAGATTAGGTAAATCAGTAAATACTTTGCGTTAATTTGTTTAATAATTGTTATTTTAATTTTAGAATAATTTATTACACAATTAACATTTGGAAACTATGTTGTTTTTATTATTTTAGAATCTTAAAATAGCTGTAGCTTAAAAAGTACGCACCTGGACTAAAAATGGAAAAGGAATTTTGTGTTCAATTTCTAATGTGGTATAGTCCGTATCCGCAAATTTCGTAACACCCTGTATAAACTATGCGTTTGTATTAAATAGAGACGTTTCATGCCTGTTAATTTGTTAAGCACTAACATCCACGTTTAAAGAGCAACTCTAAATACTTTCAGAGAGCTACGGACAAACTTAGACACATGCTGAATTACCGAGTGCTGTATTTTGATGAATATCTTGTTTGTAAATGCCATATCGATTGTAAAAGTGCTCGTTCACTTGTCTGTCGTATTGTATATGGGTTTTGGAAGCAACAAACAACAATAAAAATTAATTGAACTAACTAAAAATAAATAGAATATACAGGATGAGTCAATAGTACGGGTAAGATCGATTGCACTTAAGCCATTAAAGATATCGAAATGAGTCAAGTGCCACTATACGTATACAAGAAATTATGGTGCAGTTTGTAAAATTATTTTTCGTTATACAGGGTGTTCCATTTTTCAGTGCAGTATTCAACTTATTTTTTTTTTGTGGAATATGTTTAAATATGTGGATTTATCTTTCCTAGGACTTATACAAAAATTTACTTTTTGAAATTTGCTAGAGCCGTTTTAAACTTATTCGATTTTCTCTGTAAAAGCTTGCGCTTACTGACACTTATTCAAAAAATCACAGGGCACTTGAGCGTAAAGATATCTATTTGAGATTTTGCTCATGCCTAAACAACTTTTGGAGTATCATTTGGCAATACAAACGCTTACCTCCATTGTAGCATTCCTTAGTTGTGACACATTAACTTTCCGAAATTTTGAGGGGCCATAACTTTATTTTTTCAAATGGCGCCCCCTGAATTTTATTGCTTAGTGGTCTTCAACCTCTCATTTTACATCGTTTTTATCCGATATGTCTTATACCAAAAATTGATAGTTTAGGAGATATTAGGATTTCTTTAAAAACGCACACATTTCTTATCGATACCTACCGGTGTTGTCGTAAAGTCGAATTTATAGAGTCACATATTATTTAGATCAGTGGTTCCCAAACTTATTTGGCTTACCGCCCCCTTTTTGAGAAAAAAATTACTCAGCGCCCCTTGGAACCCTACATTCTTTAAGCGAATAAACAGAAAGATACTGTAGTGGTAGCTTCTTGAAACTGATAATTATCTATAAGAGTATTTATAGGTAGGAAATTATTTTGAAAGAATAAATTAATTCGCAATTAAAAAGTACAAGGAAGGATTAAATACATTAAAAGTACAACATTAATATTTGAGAATTGTTTAATTAATGATACATTAGATACATTTACTGTTAAATTGTGAATAGTTTATTAAAAAGGTTCGAGCATATAAGTTGATTTAGTTGGGATAGTTGTTTGGTAACATCAGAGCTTAGATTTTAATTTGTAGGTATTAACTGACAATCGGAATAACTAAAGTGAAAGCCAAACTCAAATGATTATCTGAAAAAGTCAATTATGAAATGTTATAATAAAATATACCATATAGAAATTTTGTATAAATTATTATTGCTAGAGAAAATGATATTTTTAAAATAAACAAATCTTTTCTGAATTTGTAACTTGTATTTTGAGTAAAAGCAAATATGAATAATAAATGGTATTGTAATGGTATTTACTTTCTGGATGGTGTATTAAGGAGTGTGATAAAGTAAAATTAAAGAAACGGAGAATAAACAGACTGAATAAATAAAGTAACAAATGGTATGAAGAAAAATAAGAACATTTAATAATGGTAAATAGTCTTCATGGAATAAATAAATCTGTAATTTTCATTTTGTGTGTTTATTTGAAAAATAATGTTACACTATGTTACACAATAGATGAAATATGTACGAATGGTTTTTCTAAATCTTCTTATCTTCTTTTCCTCCTTTAAGCTTTCACGGCCCCCTTATTTTTATTCACCGCCCCCCAAATGCACCCGAAGCTGCTATATCGCCCCCCTGGATCGTTCCAGCGCCCCCCAAGGGGCGGTATCACCCACTTTGGGAATCACTGATTCAGATTGATCTACTAATATGAAAATTAATTAAACTTAATCATTTTCACTTTTATATTAAACAAGTTGCCTTCTAGAAAACAATTTACATTAAAAAACTAGTTTTCGGTAAATAATTTACAATTCATTATTTTGTTAAACGAATAAAAATAAGTCATTAATTATTTATAACGTTGAATCATTGGTGTGAAACGAATGTGTACCTACTATCACCCTGGAACCTCAAGCAAAAAGGTAATATTTAGAATCAATGTTTTTAGCCGAATGAAGTTACTGTAGTAATTGAATCCGTCTTCGACTGCTGTGCACTTCTAGACCGACTGCGAATACTTCCTGGTCCTTTTAGGTACACGTAGGTTGCCATGACCAATGTAAATAGCTAGAACGAGATGCGTCAACCACCACGACAAAAGTACTCATGGTAGGTTACCTGCACAGCAAATACGATGTAACTTAAGCCAAGAATCAAACAAATTTGCCATGACAGATCAAAAGCAACTCGGTCGATACACCCTGCTGCATAGATTCCCAAATTGTTACAAGACTGAAAGTTTGAAAGTATTTTTCGACTTTTTATAATGTTTTTTCTCTTACAGAACTACAACAAGAACGCGGTATTTCCTTTCTTATGTTAAACCAGTCTATAAATCCAGTGGTGCCACAGCATTTTAGTTGCTTTTGAACTTTATCCCATGCTGAGTGATGTTTATAGTTAGTGTCATACAAGGACATGGAACGCATCATAGTCTCGTTTAACAGTCGGTGATACTGACTGAGATGGAGTTTTGGGGGTCTCGTTTTCATGTTAAACTTCATCTGAAATTTGTATACCATCCCTATGCTGGTTCCTATTAAATGCATGATTAAGCAAAGTCCAGTTGTAACCATTAGCTAAAAATTGATCTACTTCAACACAATTTTACCGAGAAATTTAGCAGTATGGCCTTCTATAAGACCTTGTACTAAATTCTCAGTGTGATACTCGGTATAGAGTGTATCAATTTTATTATTTTTAAAAACCGTTTACCTCAATAACCTCAAACAAAGTATTAGCACATATACTAAATACCGTTTAATAAGATGGATTTTCTAACTGAATAAAAACAACTACACATGAATTGTATAACTCATGATCTTGCAATTTATCTTTACCACGAAATAGACAACATTGTAGGTGGAGTGCTAAGATTTTTAGTGTATATAAGGTAGTTGTGTAAGACAGAGCAAAAGCATTTCTTATCATTAATCTATGTTTTAGCCCAAATATTTTTTGAATGCAAAAGGTATCTTCAAACACTGATCTTTGAGCTCGATCATTTTAACAACATAAAAAAGCATAGCCTCTTTTCCACAGAAGGCAATGCATTAACTTGTTAAAGAACAGTTTACTGTTTCCCCAAAACTGTCTTCTCATATCAAATTCCTTTGTAGTAATTGTTGTATCATTTATTAGAACTGTCGATGGACATGTATCATACAGAGACGTGCTTACACTAATGAGTATCTATCATACAACATCTCCCTTTCTTCAGAACTGAACTTATAATTGTATCGCAACTTAACATATAACATTAGCTTAAAACGTAATCCTTAAACTTTAGAGGCATTTTTATTGGCCTTTTAGATCGCACTGGTATATGTCCGTTATCGCCACTGTCATACACTTTTTCCACTTCACCACTTTGAATTTCAGTTTCACTATCCACATGTTTCTTCTCTGGTGTGTTCTGTGATCTTCTTAGATGATAACTGTTTCTTCGTATAACGCTGCCTTTATCGTTTTACACCCAGTATGATTGGCGAGTGTTCTTGCTTGGCTAGGATTTTTCCAGGTTCCCATTCCTTGCCACTTCTGATGGTAACATTGTCATTTTGCTCCATATCCACTCTTTGTCTTGTTCTTTTGTTATATTCATTTTTGTATTGTTCTCTCTTCATTTCAAGCTTTTGTTCTTTCTTCATCTAAATTTTCTTTTTTCGGTGTTAATAATTTGTTGCATATTGGCATTTTGGTTCTTAATAATCGATTCATTAAAAGTTGAGATGGTGTTTTATTCAAGCCAGTTATCGGAGTACAACGATATTCAAGCAATGCTAAATTGATATCGTTACATTTTCTAAGTAGTTGCTTTGCGGTTTGGACAGCTCGTTCTGCAAGACCATTTGATCTAGGGTAATTTGGACTCGATGTTTGAAACGTAAACTGCCACTCTGTAGCAAATCGCAAACATTCACTGGATCCATACGGCATATTATCTGAAATTACAGTTTTTGGTATGTCATGTGTGGCAAAGACTTTTTTAAAAGCATTTATCACACTATTTGATGTTTTATCCTTTAATTTAATTATTTCGAGCCATTTCGTTAGGTAATCAATAATCACAACGAATGACTTTCCTCCAAACTCCATAATATCACTTCCTACAACCTCAAATGGTTTTTTAGGCAATTCTCTCAAGACCATGGGTTCCTTCACATTATTATTTCGATATTTTTCACAGATTTTACATTTATTTACAAAATTACTAATATCATTATTCATGTTCGGCCAAAATAGAACTTGTCTGGCACGTTGCTGACTTTTGGTAATACCAAAATGAGTTGTGCTGTGCATCTGTGTCAACATATTGTTTCTCATGCATTCTGGTACAATTACCCGGTTTTTCATGAATAATATTCCATTAGCAATGTGAATTTCATTTTTATAATTCCAGTAAGGTTTTACAATTTCTGGTGTTTTTGAAAAATTTATTGGCCATCCATTATTAAATATTCGGACCTATGTTCTCATCTCTTCATCCCTTTGCGTTTTTAGTCTAAATTCTTCTTTTCTTTCTTCAGAGACACTAATGTGTTTCTCCAGTACATGCACATATTCAGTTATAAATTTATCATCGCCACTATTTTCTTTCAAAAAGTTTCTTGATAATAGGTCTGCAACATGCATTTCTTTGCCTGGCTTATATTGCACTACTAAGTTGTACTTTAATAGTTTGATTTTAATGCGCTGTAATCTGTCTGAGTGTACATCCGATACAGCTTTTTGCATGATTGACACTATCGGTTTATGATCAGTGTCGACAAGAACACGTCTTCCGTAAATGTAATGATGAAATTTTGTACAAGCGAATAAAATTGCTAAAAATTCTTTATCGACTTGTCCATAATTTTTTTCAGTTTCAGTGAGTGACCTTGATGCGTACGCCACTGGTTTACCTTGCTGTAGGAGACAACACCCAATGCCATCTCTTGAGGCATCTGTTTGTATTGTGTTTTCCTTCTGTTCATCAAAATTTGCCAAAACAGGTGGTGCGCTAACCACTTTTTTAATTTTCTGTAATGATTTTGCATGTGTTTCCGTCCACACCCAACTAGTGTCTTTCTTTAACAATTCTCTTAATGGAGTTGTTACTTCTGATAAGTTAGGTATGAAGCTCTGCAGATAGTTTACTAAACCTAGAATTGATTGCATTTCTTTTTTATTTCTAGGTTCACCTAGCTCTAGTATAGCCTTCACTTTATTTTGGTCAGGTCGCATACCATTTTTATCAAATATATGACCCAGATATTTGACTTGCTCTGATCTGTACTGGATTTTACTCTTGTTAAATTTCACATTTAATTTTCTGGCACGTTCTAAAACTTGATTCAGAATAACATCATGTTCCTCGAGCGTGTCAGCAGCTACCTACTAAGAGATCATCAAAGTAAACTGTAACGCCTCTGATATCTCCAAAATTATTTTGGTTTAATGTTTGAAAGAATTCCGAAGCACAGTTCAGACCAAATGCCATTCTGTTAAATTTATAAATTCCAAATGGAGTTCCGAATGAGCACAATTTGCTTGATTCTTCATCCATTTCTACTTGGTAAAAGCCCTCTTTAAAATCTAATACCGTAAAATAGCACTTACCCTTCAAATTCACAGAAATATCTTCAATAGTTGGAATTAAACAATATTCCCTTTCTAGCGCTTCATTCAAATGTTTTGGATCTAAGCAAAGTCTTAAAAATCCATCGCTTTTTTCTACAATAAATAAATTGCTTAACCACTGTGTAGGGCCCTCTGAATGTTTGCATTGTCACTATTAACAATTTTCCCCTCTGGTTTAAGTCCTTTTTAGGTCAAGCCCTCTTAATAACAAAAGTTACTTATTTTTAATTTTGTCCGTTTAATTTTTTTAAATAAGGTGTTTTTTTTATTTTTTTATAGCTCTTTTAATACTTACGTTCATTAGTGAAATAACTTTTTGCGTGTCCTTCTGAATAGTGTAATTCACACCTATCGGTATATGTTTATCGCAAAAAAAGACTACTTAACTCTGCCAGCTCTACATACTAGTCACTTCGTTATTTGTACCTATTGATATAACACCTACAAATTGCTACCCAGCATTTCGTTCGTGGAAGTTAGTGATAATGATCGCAACAACAAGTGTGGGGTTAATTTTTATTCCGTGAAGTCTGTTGTAATTCGATTATTCGTTAAATCGCGGGCAACGCCGGTCCTGCCCACTTGTTTATGCAAGATTCAAAAACATTACGCAGCCTGCAATTAGAATTCCTGCAGTTCGCAGAAATTGTGTCGACATTGGAATTTTTAGATTGTGTTTATTATAATCAACGTTTTGTTAAGACTCCCGATTTCCGTTAAAAATCTATGTGTAATTCCGCATTCTGCTCCCGCATATTGCAGCATAATTCAAGCCATCGGGCATATTTCCTTAATTATCCAACTGTTTGACGCACTCGCAGGCCAGGTGCCGACATCTGTCGCATAAAGTACCCTAGTTAAGGCATTTGCTTCAATCTAGAGGCGGACGGTGTAACGCATGATCATAGCATCAAAACTCTGCTAAGTGACTTAATAAATCGCTGGTAGATGGAGTTTGCATTTAGTCCTCAAGTTAAAAGGGCGAGGCCTTGAATATCAGATTACAACGCCGGCGAGACGAGCGGTATGTACGGGGGAAGCCCCGCGCCTTGTTGCGCGCTGTATTTTAGTCAATGCAATTCAGCACTTCGAACAATAGATTCTTTATGCACTCGAGTGAGTTGCCCAATGATGGAAAGTTTTACGCATGACGCAATGATAAAAATTAACGCTGCGTCCAGCGCGTTCCCCTCCTGGGAAAATCCAATTTAAGCTTCGCTATCGCACGGATGTGCAAGTTAACTTAAGAACAAAGAACAACCCCTTCAGTTTTCAGGGACGTGTTGTACCCTCGGACTTGTGGCAGTTACAAGTGCTTTTCATTCCTTAAAGTTTCAAGTACCGGTGTGTACATTTCCTCGCCCATGTTGGCGAATTTGCAACAGGAACGAACACAAAGCATCAACATACAGGGTGAGCAGTTGTGAGTTATCGTTTGGCTCAACCCTGCTACTTCTTCGAAGGATCTTGCCGCCACAATTCCCCGAGTAAGCTGGTCAACCGTCCCTACCTGTCTATCAACCCCTGCCGCATCTAAGCTGCTATCAAAACCCTCTTCTGTAAGCATCTCCAGAGCGTTGAATCTCCAGGTCGAAATCTTCCGGCATCAGCACTTCAACAACACAGTTGCTTGGAGCCCTAGCTATGAATCAAGGTATTGTACTAGTAATTAAATAAAACAGTGAATTGCGTATTATACAGTGACGTGCGAAGTTTCGGAACTCTCAATCTATCGTATATGCTATTTGTGGGCCGCGTGCTAATCGCCCGAGCCCTAATTGTCGTCAAGTAATGTAAATAGAAGCCTTCAGCATAAGTTTATGGGAGCCTGGCTCCGGGAATTGTAGTGAGACATTAGGCAAATTAAATCAGCGTATTCCGGGACCTAGGTGACCAGTATTCTCAGCGGATGTGCCGCTTCCTTGGCCTTCAGCCCTTATTGTGTTGCATGTGTTTACTAACCCCAATTTGTAGCATTTGCTACCTGAACACTTGCCTTCGGGCCTGTAACTAGTATGGTAATAAATTACCCATTTTTAATTTACGTTTTGTTTTTCATTTCAATTATTTGTGCTTTATTGTGACTGACAAGAATTGCGTTTCTTGTTGCGTTGTGTATGTATTCCTTTGTACAGGGCCTAAGCAACTGGAGAAAGGACACCAAAAAGGTAGGTGTAAAAGCCAGTGCCGTCGGAGTACCCCCTTGGAGTGCAACGCAACGCTACTGCGATTGGTTTTCGACTTTTGACCGGTCGTCAGTTAATTATCAATCTTAACATCTTTCAAATGTCGTGGCGCCCCATAACCTTGTCTTAATAACCCGATATCGACACCCCGTCTTGGCGTTTCGCTTCAAAACGCACCCTAAACCTGTGAACCCCCCACGCGATTGAGTTCTGGCCGGAGCACTTGAGCTGTGGGGTACGTGCAAGGGCGGACACTGCTACAAGCATCCCATGGGGTCTTAATGACCAATTTATCGTGTAACAGTTTGCATAGTTTCCCTGAGAATACAAATAAACTTTTTAGGGTTTCGGGCTCTCCTACCGTATCTTTTTTCTTACCGCAGCTCCCAAAGATCGACTTTATATTGGATCAGAACACCACACGTCTAGTGCATCTTCTCGTCACTTGTGATTATCTCCCGCTGATCTGGCAATGATGTCTTTCTTTCCGATTGTTCTACGTACACCGTACATCTGGCAAGCCAACTGCTAGACACTGTCCTTTCTGTTCAGAGAGAACAAAAATAAAATTGATTGCGAAAGCCCATGAAAATTAAGTCAACTGTCAACACTGCACTTTTGAACTACAATTAACAGTATTATTAGTTTATGTGATTTTAACAGTCTAATGAGCTACACGAATATGTAAAAATATATAATTTAAACCAAATTTATACATTAAATTGATATGTAACATTAAAATAACGTGAATAAGTTCAACAAAATGTTGAAAATACATTATAAATTTCAAAAAAAATACATTTCTATGTAAACAAAAAGCATGCTACAGATTAGGCTAAATTTATTGTTTTCAATGGCTCCCGCAATGAAGTTTATTTTTGATCTCCCTGTATTTGAGTAACTTTTGTATGCTGTGAAAATTTTGTGTTTTCTGTTGCCAATTTACCGACCTTTTTAAAATGCTTAAATTTCAGTTTATACCAGAAATGTTACCGGCTTCTTATTAAAACTACGACGAATATGCACGCCAAAAGTTTCAGCAACCCAAAACCAAAGAAGCTCACAACCATCAGAAGAAGAAACCAAGTTCATCGGCAGAGGCAGCACTCAACTGGAAGCAACAATACTACAAGAACAAACACGCTAGATCAGGTATGTCCTTATACAAGATCATTAAAAAGTGTTATTGGCGGGTGTGAAAAATTACAAACAAATAAAATTGTTTTAAACTGGGTAAAAGGAATAGCAATTCCTTTCGAAATTCCCACACGTCAGGCTGTGGCACCAAAGATAACTCCTAGCCAAGTAAAACTCTCCGAGGGTACAGTTAATGATTTAATTAAGAAATCAGCATTTCTGTGCGTGCTTATAGACAAGACAAATTCTAATCGTCTTATTTTCCAAATCTAGTGGGCAAAATCGATTCATTCTTAATTTAAAAGAACTGAACAAATTTACTAATACTACAAATTAGGGGATTATAGAACGTCTGCGAAACTGATTACGTCTAAATTTCTTCTAGCTAATGTCAATATAAAAATGTACGTACTAACAAAAAGTATCTAAAGTTATATTACAGAAACAAAAGTTTTGCTTTAACTGCTGATGCGATGAAACAGCCGAAGAAAATGGCAATTGATTTCGGATTGCGTGGGCGGAAGAAATGGAGCAGCCAAACAAATCCAATATGCGTAAAACAGAAAGTAGTCTAACTCAAGCGACTCTATTGACACGGTAGTACTAAATGGGCCCCGACAGGTGGCGTTATAAATGAAAATTAAACTAACAAACTAAATATTTTACCGGTGATATACCTAGATGATATATTATTAATTGAAAATCAAAATCATACTGCACAAAGGCAATCGTTCAAACCGTAAACAGTCCCAAACTTGGTTTCCTTCTTAATGAAGCTGCATTAACCCCACTAAGTAATTATATTTTTGGGATTCCAATATAATACCCAAAACATGACAATGCGTTTACCTTTAAATAAAATATCCATAATTCGGAGATATTTGGAAAAATTCAACTAAGTTTATCAACTTGTAGCAGCTTGCCCTGTGGTGTTCTTATTAAAATTGTGTAAAAACCAAGTATCCAGCCCCTAGTCACACCAGCAATTATAACAAAAAAAAATTGAAGTTGTGCGAGCATGTAAAAAGGGACATTCAATGGTGGCTTGATAACGTGAAATATTTTTATCAAACTTTAAAAAATTTCCAGCAGTTTTATTTAGATATTTTCACACCCGCCTCAAAAACAAGGTAAGGGGCATATTGAAATGGAATTTCTACTAAGGAGTTCCGGTCTAGTATGGAACAAAAATCTCACATAAATAATTTAGAGCTTAAATCAGCTTTTTCTGGGTTAAAGGTCTTTGGGAAAAATCGTAAGAATTGTAATCGGTATTGCCTGTATTAATTTTTAAAAAAATAGTGTCCAATGCCATAACTGAAAAGTACGGAATTGGTGTAAACAAAATAAAATAAATATTTTTGCGTCTTACATTCCAACAATATAAAATATAAAAGCGGAATATGAGCTCGAAGATATAGCCTTTAGGAAAATTTTCAACCAATTTCAACAATCAACGAATGACTTATTTGCGCAGTATTGCATTTATCAAGGCAGTCTTAGGAGTAAACAGGGAATTGTAGTTTTTGTAGACCCTTGTTCTAGTATTAATACTAGTTTAAATTTATTATGTATTCGTTAAATGGGTAAAATATATTAATTTGTTAATTGAAAAAACTGATTCAGTTAAGTTTATTTTTCGTTGACTGCTTGTTAATTTCAATATTAATGAATTATTTTTCCTAAAAAAGGATGGATTAATAGACGTCATTAATACACTGTTTTTGATTAATGCACTCTTTTTCATTAATTGACTGTTTTTGTGATTTTGACGTTTTGATGATATTTTGCATGGAGATTAGTTGTATTAATCAAATTTTTCACCACAAAAAAAGATTTTGCGGTCAACGAAAAAATTTTGTAATCAACTCGATTGTTAATGGGCGATTAATAATCTCAACTATTAAAGGCACTCACTCGCTATCGCTCGTTCGTGCTTTAAACAGTTTCGATTATTAATCGCCTTCATTAACACACTTGTTGGTGTCGATTTTTAGTATTTATATGTTTTGTAATACAATTTTGACAATAGTAAACGAGTTTGCCATTAAATCGCACAGATGTGTTCTTTAAACATCTACATTGTGTAATTATCGAGGAGAACAAGCGAAGAAAATGTATACGATTGATAGACTTCAGATCAATCAGCATTATTCGAGCTTGTCCTCCAAAAATAATTACAACCCCCCCCCCTTCCAAATATAACCCACGGTGTATCTAATGAGGAAAATAAACAACGAAGTGACTAGTATGTGGGCACCTCGGTGGGTCAGTGGTCTCTGCCATTGCAGCCGGGGCCGCAGTGAAGACACGCAGCGTTCGAGAGTTCGACTCCCGGCCCAGGCATTCCAGTTTCACTTAGTTAAGGGTTGGTCAAAGTGACACCCGCACCCCCTCAAGTAATGCAAAAGAGGTTCCAGGGGTTAACGGTAAAGGTTATGCGCAAAAAAATATGTGAAGCTGGCAGAGTTGCGCAGTTTTTTCTGCGATAGATATGTACCGATAGGTGTGAATCAACTACTACATTGTGTAATTATTTTCGAAAAATTCTGATAGATTTTCCTTACTCCTGTAAGTTGTCCAGCCTTATAACTTTACTTGAGTATTTCCAAATTTAGATATAACAAAAGCAACTTGGAATTTATTCGTTATACTGTCATCTCCGAGTCTGTGTTAGTTTTTCTAACACTGTTTGATTATAGTTTAAAATTTAACTGTATGTTAATATATAATTAAAAAGAACGGACTACTGCTACAGTTCTTTGATATTTTTAAAATAGAAATCACTGATTTATTAATAGCATCAACAATAACTAGAAGTGGAATTTTATTTGTTTGTTTGTTGTGGCCTTAATTTTGAATAAAGAATTAATAAATAAAGTATATGAAATAATATATTTACGCAAAAATATCTGCATTATAGGTGGCATAATTTAACAGCGCCAGCTATCGGAATGCGAAAAATATAAAAAAACTGGAAAAAAGAAAAGAAAGAAGAAGAGAACCAAAGGTGCATGTTGGGATAAAAGTATTGCACGTAATGTAGATTATACAACTCATTATAAATTTGGCCAATAGTAATTGAGAATTTTACTTAGTTACAAGGTATAGATAAACGGATATACCCTTGACGACGTGGTATAATCACTTCGGTGTTTCGGTGGGGCCAACAAAGCAAAAATAATGGATAATAATAATCTAGAGCCATGATGTAGTAACTGTCTATTGCAAATTCGAGGTTTGTGCCAAACTGACGCAAAACCTAACCTGATAACGTCGAATTTGACATAGACTTACAGTGTTACCAACATAAACAGTGCCACTAACACAAACAATGTCAACCTAAGAAATAAAATAATTTATTATTATCGGTCTATTCATTATATAATCGTAACGAATACCACTCGAGCAATCGAAAATAATGATTATTTTTCACTCGTAACTCGACGTAATCCTTAAAATACCACTCGAGCTGCGCTCTCGTGGTTTTTCGCAGATTACGTCTCGTTACTCGGAAAATAATCGATTATTTTCGATGCTCTTGTGATATTATAACTGATTATAACTTAAAACAGACAACCATAAGATATAGCAACAAGAATTAACAAGTTTTTGATAATTTTTTGTAATTTAATTGCGGTGGTATTTGAGTGTATTGATTGTTTTACGCACCAATGGCAAAAATGTTAAATTTCTTGTATTGTCATGGGACATCCATGCTATCCAAAAACATGGAAGACCAAGCACTCCAGCACATAAACTAAAAATATTGAATCGAAGCAGTACTGTAGTATCCATCAATTGCATGTAGGGCAACCTATACACTATCGCCCATATTGTTGCAGCACAACTACCAATTCCTGTAATCTTACAGTGAAACAACAGTTAGTTAGTAATAATTATTTCAAAATGGAAGTTTTATACCAACAACATCACTGAAGCCATACAAAAAAAGAACCCCACAGGTGCCACTTCTCTGCCAGCTTGGTTTCCTACTACTAAAGTTCGTCGCCTTTGACAAGCAGTTCTCCACGGGAAAATAACCGACGCTATGGAGTCGACAGATGTGTTCCTGGGAAGCCTGTCCTTGTTTCGCTCACTACTTGGCGTTTGCTTAAATTATAAGTTATTAGAATTCACCGCCAAGTAACAAACGACTTCCGGGATTGGACCGTGTTATTACTGAGGTGGAAGAACTCAAAGTTTAGCCCACTTTTGTAAGGGGCTTCAGTATTTAAAACCCCGAGCAAAATCTCACCTAAAGATAAGGTAAATATTATGTCATCTAAAGCTGTTTTATAGAGTTCTTTGCTCGTGTACTGCTGTATAGATTGGTGAAACAGGACGTTCAGTAAAAACTCTGAACACCAGCGCTGTCTTAAGTCTAATCTCGTTTCATCATCAGCAACCGCCGAACACCAATGCGATACCGGCCATAAGAACCTTTTTGATGAAACTTCCATTATCTGCAAATTCCCATTCTCCTTTAGCAGAAAGATTCGCGAATCCATTGAGATTTACAAACACCCTAATAACCTCAATCGGGACGAAGGCTTTCCCCTTCCTTCTATGTGAAAGGTACTAATTTCTAACCGCTTCCCACAGCCGCGCAACCGCGACGGCCGTTGCCTATAAATTCTCGCCTTTCTTCTTCCGATCGGCTTAGCATTTGGGAGGTCGCGGGTTCGATTCCCCTGGCCATCTGCTCTGATTCATGTTTTTAGGTGGTTTTCCTGAGTCAGCAGAGTACCTTCTCTGAGGCGAATGCCGGGGCAGTACTTCTCCACCTTTCCTGGCCTCTCTTCTATTCTCCACCCCTCCTTTCTCTCACCCATCCTATAATTCCCGTTTTTGGCTGAAGAGGGACGCAAGGTCCCTATAACAGCCCTCCCACGGTTGAGAGAATTGAAATAACCCTGAACCTTTACCTTTTTTCCGATCGATAGAAGAATTTCGCCTCTGGCGTGATTTACACGGTCCAATACCGGAAGGGGTTTGTTTATTAATTGCAAGTTAATCTATTTTGTTTTGTTAATTAAGGTATTTAGTACGTACCATTTCATTAAATACAAGTTGTTTAAGAAAAACTGATATACCTGAAGAGATTTTGTTACACAAGATGATTCTTCTGACGCCTTGTTTTCCTTTAAAATAAGTACAAACACTTTATAAACACCTGCTGCAGGTATACAGTAATGTTCACATCTTCTATAGTAATTCGATTCTAGTGTAATAAAATCTGATAGAAATTACTAACTAGCCAAAGAAAAAAATAATCTCATTCTTAACTTCTAAAGGGTTGGCTTCAGTAGGACACGGGCATGATTTTACTCTAAAAGTGTAAATGTTTCTGCCTAAAAGAATTCGGTAGAGACGTAGAAAGTATTTATTAATGGTATGCCAGGCGTCATTGAGTCGATTTCTCTAGCTCTGACAAGGAATTTGCCGTTGACTGGTGAATTGGTAATGCCAACACTAGATAGTGTTCCATCAGTTAAGAATTTAAATAATACGAGAACCAGACAATTAGCATTACATTTTTTAGCACACAAGGGCAATCCTAATTCTAATGATATTACATTAAAGGATTTTGCTAAACAAAATAAAATTGGTGAAAATACGATTAGGGATTAAATACAATTTCTCACTGATGATTTGATGAAACATTAATTATTTAATCAAAATAAAAAATCAAATAACATTACAAAGTACAACAAGAAACGCAAACAAATTAAAACTAAACAGACTCCAAACGTATCTCATACAGATTACAAAGTTGCTGGAAGTCTGGCAGAGTCAGTCCACAATCTAGGACGAAGCAAAAATGACGAAGAAAAATTTATAATAACATTTTTAACAACACCATAATTGCTTGTACTCTCTTAATGTGTAAACTTTTTAATTATTATGTTTAATTTTTGTTTAGCTGATTGGCTTCTCTCTGAGCTAACCATGTCAGATTGTTCCCTTTTGGGTTTACTCATTTATAATGAAAAATATAATCTTAATAAATGGAGAGAGACGAATGTCAGACACTATCTGATCGCGATCATGATCGAAACGAGTCATTATTAAGAAAATTTTTATATCTGTAACTCTCATTCAAAATTTGTTAAAAACAAAAATCAAAAATATGGAATTCGATACGAATGTTATGAATGTAAAAAAAGACAAAATAATAAGTTTGGTTGTAATATATGTTTTATGGATGCACCAATACTATATAAAAGACATTTCAAAAATATATGGCATGAAAAATTAGAAAAATATATTAATGACTCTTTACAGGCAAAGTCAACTTCCATAAAACTGACCAAAAAATATTTTGAATAATTTTTTCGCCAGCAAAACACAAGAGCTTTTTTGTTATCGGATAAATTTCTCTTTGTAACAAAATCATTTTGCCAATCAGTAATATTACGAGAAAAACCGACATAACAAAATTTTGTTAAATGTCAGTTTTTCGAGCAAAATTACTGATGGAAAAATTTTGGGTTACAAAGAGAAATTCATCCTTAAAAGAAAATATTGAGTGTTTTTTGGCAAGATAAATTTACGACATAATATATGAATAAACAACAATAATTATCTTATTAACTTCACCAAGTAATTATAACCGACAGGGCAGACATGAAAGAGACGTACACTTACTAGATGTAGTCTGTTTATGAGAAACAGGCCTTTTCATCGCTGTAAAAAAGGATGCACCTTTTTTATCGATATAGGAGTTGATTTATCGCTTACAAAGGAAGTGCTCAAAAGATCAACTTAAAACGAGCTTTGAGGAAATTATAAATCTTACTAAAGGTGATTTATCAAGAGTGGGTGAAATAATTAAACAAATTAATAAAGACGCCCGACCAGAATCGTCTTTGCAGGCCAAAAACAATATGAATAAAGACGACCAACCAGCATCGTCTTTGCATGCCAAAACCGACATGAATAAACTACTACCGTTGAATAATAAATCTGCACTGAATAAACTCTGTTTAAAGAAAACTAAAATAAATTGCAAGAAAGCAGTGCTTAAAGAACTATAAAAAATATAGAAATTGTAATCAATTCTTATAAAGTGTGAATTATAAATGAGGAGGCCAATTCTGATGAGTGATTTAGTAAATTAAATAGATTTAGTATTAAAAAAATCAAATCAATTGCTGAAAAACTGGGAGTGAATTAGTGGATTAGAAGCGAAGCCTAAAACAGATCTAGGAAATAGAATTTCAGATAATGGGTCAAATATAAATAACAAAGCCAATTTAAATATGCTTCTCGATTAAATTAACTAACCAAGAAGGAAGAATTATTTTAAGAAGAGAATGGCTCCGTGTCAACAAATTCTCGAACAAGATTTGAGCATAAGCGATCTTTAGATCTAAATCGGATTCTGTCTGGTGATGAGCGAAGTGAAAATATGATGAAGTCAGCTCAGAGCCGAAGACAAAATCAAACGATGAAAGAACTATGACAGGTAGCTAAAGTAAATAATATCATAGGGTATTCAAAAATTAAAAGGTCAGAATTAATACGCAGGATTAGTAACAAAAATGATAAACAGCCTTTTACATTCGAAGATGATTATTTTATAGAGTTTTCAGGTAAGACTAAACCTAAATTTGAAATAATAGAAACAAAATCTAAATACACCAAAAAATGTGGTAAACATAAAGTTTACTATAAAATGATATTATTGATAGATGAAGAATCGGCTGAGCCCGATGTTTTTTATATAATTCAGAAAAAATTGCTATTATTAGAGATGATGAGTTGAATAAAATTATTGAAACAATAAAAAAAACGTCTTTTAAACAGGAAGACTTACAGAATGTAGTAGTTCATCATGATGATTTATGGCATCATATTTCAATAGGTCTTTGAAGAAGTTTTGATATTAATAATTTTAATTTATTAAACAGAATTCAGATTATTTTAACTTAAAATGAAGAGTTAGATATATTTACTTGTACATTTTCTTGCTAAGTAGTTATCCGGGGCTGGTGGTGGTGGTGTAAAAATGTTAAATATAGCAAAAGACTCAAGAACAAAGAGAAGTACCTATCTATAACACAAATAAAAAAATAACGACAGGAGGAGTTGCCCTAGAGCTGTTATTGTAGGATTAACTTATCATACAAATGTAATTCTTGTCAAGGAAAGAAATTTTGCAAGCAATTTTAGGTAAAGAGCTATGGAATCAACTTGAAGAATATAATGAAGGGTATTTTACTTTAGATAATATTGCAAATATAAAAAGAGCATTAAATATTCAAATAAAAGTTGTTGGTGCATCTCAGTTCAATTCTGTAATTTTTTCAGGGCCTGAAGAAATATAAAGATATACAGGGTGTTGAAAAAAAGATCGAATATTTTACCCACTTATAGATATCATCAATACAAACAAAAAAGTCCTAATAAACATGGATCCGGATACTCTTCGTTTCCGAGGTACAGCATGTTAAAGTCTTTCAAAACAAACCGTTTTTTATCGTTATCTAAAAAACTCTTTCGACAATTTTAATGAAATGTTTACAGTTTATTTATAACTTTATGAGGTATCTTTTAGACCTATTACAGTTGATCCAGTAATTCCAGGGCCGTGCATACGTCGATTAAGTTTTTTTTTTTAATAAAAAAATAAAGCCCAGCAAATGATTTGCAATGTTCATATTTTTTAATAAAGCAACTAAAAATGCAACTTTTTTGTCTTCCGAGTTTTTTTCGTATCTCGGTTTGTTTTCAACAAAAACAAAATAAAGCCATATTTCTGCACATCCCTGAACCTAAACCACAAAAACTAAAATGCTTCAAAATCTTAAAAACCCCTTAACCAATTTTAGTGAAACTTTGAAGGTTTATTGATGCTATTAAGGATCATGTTTAGGTGCACTTAGATTTAAAATATTTATTCCAGGGGCAGCCGGGATTTTTTTAAACTTTAACACCCTGTATCTCGGAAACGAGGAGTTTCCGGACCCATGTTTATTAGGACTTTTTTGTTTGTATTGGCGATAGCTATAAATGGGTAAAATATCCGACCTTCTTTTTCAACACCCTGTATCTGTATAAAAATGGAAATGATTTTGATACAATCAATAGTATGATAGGCTTTCGTGGTTCACCACAGTATTGTAATAAATGTGATAAACTCTTTCAATATCTAGAAAAACGCCGTTGTAAAAGAGATAAAATAATATGTTTACTACGCGTTGAAAATAAACATGAAGGTTTTAGAATCCGGATATATTGTGAAAAGTGCAACAGATGTTCAAACTTCTGTTTGCCCATGAAATAGACAATTCAATGAAATTGTGCGGAAACAAATTAGACTGCACAACTAGTTCACAACGTGTAATCATTATGGTAGACGTGTGACACGCTCAGCATTAATATGGCATCATTAGGTCAAGCTTCAATACACACTGTTTACAAGCAGGGAGTTTTATGCAAACGTTGTGTTTTTGCACTTATGCAAATAGTAGGTTATTAGATCAAATAGCAAAACACGACACAATAAATAATTGTATATAAAGCTCTGTATTTTATTTTATTTGTTAAAATACTTTTAAACTCTGAAGTGTATTCATTTGTGAACAGACAAATGATACAAATGTATTAAGGAGTAGTTAGGCCTGACTACGCTTATCCTAGAACCCTTCATCCCTTCACAAAGTGTAAACCGCTTCAGTAAAATAACCTGATCCTATACCTATATAATTTATGTTCCTAAGTGCGTCCTGAACGAGTGCAAGAAATAATCCACTGAACTAGACAAATCGAAGACTTGCATAAATTCAATGAGCATCGCGGACATATATTGTTACAATCAAGAATGTTTTGAAAATCATTCAAAAGTGTGTGAAAGAGTTTATAAATGCTTAGATTGTAATAAAATACTTAAAAGAAGTGGTAAAATGGTTTAAGAAGATAAGAAAATGATTGAAGGAGGAAATAAAATGATTGAAGGAGGAAATAAAATGTTCGAAAAAGGAAATAAAGTAAGGTAAGATGGGGTAAGTGCGACCACTATTTTGTATAGTGGAAGTTCACACTATAATAAAAAATTGAAAACATAAACCAAAACTCTAAATAATCCCCATTTAGTTGACTTCTGTTATATTGTCTTATATTTAATGACGTTGAAAGATATAAATTAAGCAAAAATCCAAAAAAATTTTAAGGTATTACGATTCGTAGTGATTGCACTTTCCCTCCAAACGGGGAAAAATCGTATTTAAAGACGTTATTTTGTATATCGGGAAAGAGCAAAACATGTACAAATAAGAAAAAACCCATCAAATATACAAGAAATTCGTATTTTTTTTTATTAAGTCCTTGGAGCCAGAATAAACCTGAAGGTATAAATATAAGAAAGCAAAACAAGGTTTAAAATAACATTATATTAATACCTAAACATATAATTAACATTATTAATAGACATGGTAAAATAACATCTTTCTCGTTTTTCACATGGAAGCGAAAGTACTTTTAAAATACGTTCTTTTTGAACCACTGCTTCATCTTCAACATTAGGGTAGTAAAAAAATGCTTTTGAGACTCGATCTATCTTTTTTCTTAAAAATGTGCAAGAGTATTCTGTACCATTATTTTGACATTTTGTGACTTTTCCAACATACATACCTCTTTACAAATTTATCTTCTCTGAATTCGGCTACAATAAAATCTCCAACCTGTAGAGTTTTGCTATCTATAGCTTCTTCTTCTCCACCTTTTTCTGTTGTTTGTGGAACGTTAATTTCTCTATTGTTTTCTTCTTCTGTAAAACTTAACTCATTAATAGCTGCAAGATGGTTTTGCATTCTGGTTATTGTCCATACTTCCAGTACTACTTGGTATTGCTAGCAGTTAGCCTTCGGATTGTTCTTTATTATTTTTTTCTGCTTCGTTTTCAGGTTTGTCTTGCATATTTCTAGATAATTTCCAGCGTTCTAAAGCTTGAGGATCGTATTTATCATCAGAAATTACTGCTCTATTGTAAAGATATATGCCACCTTTTTGGAACCCACTGGCAATGACTTTTTCTGTCACATGTGTTGCATGACCATCATATAGCACTAGTAGTGGTCTCTCCTCACCAAAAGTAAGAATTAAAGTGTTTTGAAAATAATTGCTAAATATATCTGCGGTCATCCACCCTATTGGACTGGCGGCAAAAGACATTCCTGGATAACTTTCATGACGCTCTGGAACCCAGCTAGTCTACACATTAATTCCTTTAAATATAATCAATGGTGGAGCTTTTATTCCTGCTGCATTAGCAGCTGCCACCCAGGTGGTACTATCTTTACCACTACCCGCTGTCGTCCTTGAGCAAGCTTTTCCTTTCGCGCCAACAATTTTTGTTTTAGTTGGATCAGAACAAATACTAAGTTCCAAATTTGATTTGGTTTATTTAATAAATTCAATTTACTGATAGTATCAAAAAGAAGGTCAAAGTATTCATTTATTATAAACGGGTCAGTCATTTTCTTTCTACTATATTCGACCGCCTGAGGCTTCTTTATTGATAATGCATGTCTTTTTTTTAAATTTAGGAACCAGTCCTCTCCTGGTTTATTATTTTTAAAGGGGGGTTTTTAAGTTATTTTTTGTTACAAATGTTTCTATGCATGCAAAAAGTTCTGTTCTGCTAAGACCAAACCCCCATTTTTCAAGGATTTTTAGGTAGTCTGCAAGCTTTTGTTCCATTTCATAAAGTATTGCAAGTGGTCTTCCACCTGTCTGGCTTTTTTGTCGTCGTCTGCTAGTAATGAAACAATTTAAAGTACTGTATGGTATATTATAAGTCTTTGCTGCTGGTCGGGTTGTTATAATTCCATGCTTTACAAATCCTTATGGAAACGGGAATGCTACATTGCGCATTATAATAAATTCACTGTATATAATTATGGCCCCTTCCGTAATCATTCTATTTAAGCAGTTGAGAACAAAAGACAAATTGTGACAAAATTTAAGTGATTTTATGATAATTAAAATATCAATTTGACTTACAGTCACGGCCAAAAAAATTGGGACACTTTTTTTAGCCTAATTTTCAAAATGCGAAAACAAGTGCTGACACCGACAATTATAATTAATAAATGTCATCAAAAGTCATTGTTTAGATCTGAAGAATGACTTTTGATAACATTTATTAATTGGAATTGTCAGTTTCAGCCATTGTTGTCGCATTTTGAGAGTTAGGTAAAAAAACTGTCCTGTTTTTTGGCCACAACTGTATATAGGGTTATTGTTTGTTTGTTAATGGACAAGGTCTAGGCATGCAGAGTAGCAGGTACCTTAGACACCGACTGCTTTGGTCATATGGTCAACGTCCTACTTAGAATTTTGCCGAGACTAAGGAGTTCCAACCCTAGCAAGGGATCTTTTACATGCTACACATCGTAGTAACATGGGACCCATGGCTTTACATCACTTCCGAATGATGGCATTCTTGAGAGGCTTTCATCTGCATTTTTTTTATTTTTAAAAACCTCACCGGGACCGGGAATCGCACTCGCGACCCTTAGATCAGTAGCCAGGATGCTTACCACTGAGCTACCGACCCCGGCATATAGGGTTATTGCTGGAAATATCAATTCGGGAAATCAAGAGTGCTTTGCCAAATTTGTCCTATAAATTTTGCTTCAATATATCAACGTATCCTGTAATTGTTAATACTTGAAAAACATACTTCTCACCTCATATGCAATTTTAATAATACTTTCAGGTGGGGAAATGTTTCTACACCTGGATGTTTTATTTACCATTCATTTAATTAAGACTAATTAATAATTATAAAATTATTTTTCCTATATAGGCAATTGAAGACAAAATGATAAAAATTTAACTGATTCCACCTTCAACGGCTCTAAGCTGATTTCATCAGATGTTATGAGTTAATACTTAAAAATGGACTATTTCTGGCTAAAATATTAATTTATCCTGTAAATTTTGATGATACTTAACAAATGGTTTGTTTTCGGTGAAAAAGTAGGATAAAAGTTGAACTTAAAATTTTTATAACGCCTAAAAATGGGTTTTTGCTTCAAAATTTAAATTTGTACTAAACGAGTACACTTAGTAGTGATTTACACGAGTCAAAACAGTGGATTTACTTAACAGGTAATTAACCTTTCTATAATTAAAAGTTCGGTTCGATTTGACTCTCTTAGTGTATACTATAAGGTGGACATTTTCAATTTAGAGATACATATTGCAAAAGTATAGCATATTTCACAAGAGTCGATAATAAAAATAGTATCAGAATAGCGATACTTCATACTTTTTCAAAAACATCGTGACACTGATACTAGATACAAAAAAGTATCACAATCTTCCCATCACTTCTTTCAAGAACTTACTTTCTGTTGTTTCTTGAACATTTTCAGTTTTCTTGTTTACTTAATTTTTAATTTAATTGGTAATACTTATGCTAATACTCTTGGTTTAATTAAAACTTAAGTTTTGTATAACTATTAAAAATGTCTACGTATCTTGACTTGTATTAATTTATAAAGGGTAATAAACATCTCATTTTGGAAAAATTATTAACTTCTGAAGGAATAGAGCAATGGCTTAGACAATCCATCTCCAATTTTTATAACTGCAGCTTGTACAACAAAATTACAAATCTAGTACTTTCGTGTTTTTCAAAATGGTTTGGAATTCAATTATATTATTGGTGAACATTTCTACTTACCAGTACTTCTGAAAATGGTTTCAATCGAAAAGCCATTATTAGAAGATTTTCTGACACATTTCTATTTTGACTGCTGCAGTCTAGACCGATTATTTTTTAGAAAAAACCTTACAGTTTTATTTTCTTATTATTGTATAACAAAATAAACTATATAATAAGTAAAAAAATTACATTAAAGCATTGTAAAGCACATTAAAAAATACTTAGCATATCACTTTTATATACAATTAATATTCAACAAGTATTTTGTTAGAACATTTAACAATCAATATGTGCAAATATTTTTTGTCGTGTTACTCTATCATATTAATTAAGGCACAAGAAAACACCATCGCTACGAGCTGAAATAAAATAAAATCAATACTTCAAGTTACTGAAAAAATTTCCATTACTTACTATAATACACGCAACACCAATTCCAACTCCTCCAATGATTGCCGCATTTTTCTTAATTTCCTCGCTCCATAGAAGATAACAACCTTCTTTATATAAATTTTCATTTTCCTGACAGATATTTGGTTTCCCTGGCACGGCTTCCCTGCAGCAGGAGTCTGGAAGGACACCTTTCCAGTCGCGATAGCTGTCGATTCCGCAGCACTTGAACGTGCTCTGCACGTTATCCCAAGCCTCACGGGCTACGTTGTTTTTGTTGTAATTGTGGAGATTGCTCTCCATGCCATTTCTTATGGTTACCTCCAGTTTTCCTCGGAATACGTAGCCCAAAATTCCACCCACCAACATCACGACGAATATTACAAATATAAGTATGAAGTACTAAAAATTAAAAAATTATACATTAATTTTACTAAAATTAATACAATAATTGTTATTAGTATGTGTAAAATAAAGCTTTATAAACGTGTACTGAGGTTTTGCTAGAATTTCATATTGTCTTTCTCATCACTTAACCCTGAGGTTGAAAGAATTAGGCACCATTAAAAACTATTATTGTTGGATCAGGTAATGAATAATGCAAATGCTTAATTAATATTTATGAACAGCCTTATCAGCTATTTTTATGAAACTACAACTTCTGTAAGGGCATTCGACCCACTATCTACAATGCAATTTTTAACAATATACTTTGGACTTGATTTAAGTAGGTCAAGAAAATCCACTAACATGGGCAAATTTATAACAAAGGTTAAATTAATTAGAATAGTATAATGAACTATTTTACGGCCACAAATAACGAATAGCTCTCCTTGACAATGTTCCGTTTATAACGCTAACTAGAGCTAGGTTAGGCAATGATCAATCCCAGAATAAGTATCTTGCTTTTGGTTAACATTAAATTGGTTTAATATGCCAGCACACAGATCTGTTTAAAAATATAATCCCTGTTACAGTAGTTTAATAAAACAAATTAATAAAAAAAATATGCACCATTACGAGGTTGGACCACCATGTTTTAGCATGCAATTTGTTTGTATTCTTAACCCGGCAGTGCACGGGTCACGGTCAAATTGACCGGGTTTTTAGTTTTTGCTTTATTGTTAAAAAAAATCAAATGTAAACAGTGTCTAATATTTTAGGTATACCTCCCTTGATCGTTGGTTGGCACGACTGATAGCATAAGTTTTTGTTTTCGGTTTGATTGTTTATACAAAGTTGGCTCATTACTTACAAAGTGACGGAGCACGGTCGATTCGACCGGGTTCATGCACTTGTGTACGTAGCACTAGGCACTAGGAACATACAAATGTTTTGTGTACCAACTGCGCGGAGGGCACAAATTATAAAGATATTGCATAATTTATATCCACAATGCATTAAATGTTACAATTTTTGTGGTATTCTTATGAAAATAATTTTTTTGTAGAAATAATTTTTGTGGTAACTTGGCATTACTATTATTTCAATCCTAAAAATCGATATTTGAATGACTTAAGGCCATCATATTTGAAAGCAAACGCTTTCGAGCGAAAAAAATACACACGGTCATTTTGACCGGGTTTGTGCACTGGTGTTCGGCAATTTCACCCGTGTACCGGCGGGTTAATAGCTTTTAGTCACCACTTCAATGTATCTGCTTAAACTACTATCTTTATTATTTTAATTAGGTTGATAACAATGTTAGCGTCGCTATGAAGGAAACAGTACGGTGATAACAACACTATGTAAATTTTTATGTAACAAACATTGTGATCATTAGAATATTAACGGTAGATACTTGGAATAACCAACAAAACACTAATAATGCTGGGATTACAGGGTTAAATAATCATACAAAGTGTTATGAATTAATCTACGACGGTTAACTTCTTTACAAAAGCAGCTTCATCAATTTGGAGAAACAAATGTTACAAAATCGACTATCTATTGTACACCCACAAGCTACAATAATCATACTTACAAAAGCATTAAATGTTTATTTTTTTTCTATTTTAATTTGACACGAAGACTCTTGAAAAACTAATATATTACAGCTGCAACTACAATAGTTTTTATTATATTTAAAATGTTAAAATAAAATGGGCAATTTATTAAATAACAACCTTCAATTTATTGTGAACAATTCTAGGAAATTACTTCAAACGTTTATTATAAGTAACCTAAAGTGCCAATTGAGACACATAGATATAAAAAACTAAATTAATATTATTCTTGCTTAGTTTTTATTGCTGTTATAGCGCAAACCTTGCATCTAAATACCTAAAACTTCTTTATTTTAGTGCAGGCCAAGAGTCTCTTAGCAAATCCCACAAATTATGGTGCTATAGTGTTTAATAAACAACAAATATACGCAAAGTATAATTTAAAATTAAGATCAAAAACGTATGCAATATTGACTGTTTAATATCCATATTAAATAAAAAAAATATGAACACCAATCTATTACCACACGGACTCAGGACTTAGCTTTTCTCCTTCACATACAAAACTCATATTTTCATACCTTGTTACATAAATAACTATTAGTTATCACTTGGTTTTTATTTACCTACTGCTAATTTAGCTCAGGTAACTTTTTCTGTAGGTCTTGTTATAAACAAGCATAAACTCAGTTTTTAGTGAATTATTAGAACAAATATTGTGTTAAGCCGAATTTAAGTTTAGGAAACTTTTTCTCCTGTTGAAACAATTTTAATTTTCATTTAAGCAAATAGTAGAAACGGTTTTAAATCATTTAATCGCCTTTGAATATTTTTTAGAAAACATCAAAATAGCAAATGTTTTGCTAAAACCACTTTTAATCTTGTTTACCAGACTAAATTTTGTTTATGCAACTTTTCATCCTGTTTACTCAAATTTAAATCTTGTCAAATTAATTTTTAATATAAGTAACGTTCTGTTTAAACAACTTTTAAATCGTTAAAAAAAGTTTAGCTCCTGTTTAATAGACTTTAAAAATTGTTTCCACTACCGTTAAATGTTTTACAAAATACTTATAAATGAATAAAAACCACTTTAGGCCTCGTCAATATGCCAAATATCTAGTTAAAACGACTCTTAATCAAGTTTTAATAATCAAATCGTGCTTAAACTAATTTTATCTCGCCAAAATTACGTAACTACTTTAAATGACATTTATACTAAAACGTTTTTTAAAAACAACGACAGCATTAAAGCCATTTATTTCTCTACTCTAGTTTCTGAGATCCCCATGGGCACACTCATTCTGCATATCAAAAACCTATAAAAACAGAAGAAGGCAAAGCTGATGAAGAGATACTTAGAAATGTGATAAGTTTTTTTAACTGTTGTTCATTCAGGATATTTTGGTTCGTTTTATGTTTTTAAAATAATATCTCATTAAATAAAGATTAAATAGTGTACCTACACTTGCTCAGTAAAATATATGGAAATCAAAGAAAATAAACTAAATAATTTTAGAACAATAACGTTGGTAACATACAGGGCTCTCAAATAAAAATAAGCATCACAACATATTAAAGAAATGATGTGCCAAGTACAAAGTTATGTATGCTATTAATGGCCAATCTTGATATATTTTTTTAAATTTAAAAATAAACCTGTATACAGATTGGTGGCGGTTTGTGTAAACTTAGGACATAACAATTGAGTTTTCGCGGCAAGCACCTTGATGTACTTACTGTACTGCCAAGAAGCTGTCACATTATTGCAGTATTTGTGGTACTTTTACTATTACATTTGCTTCAAGACTTAATTTGCACTGATTTCGTTACTCGTTTACTCTTTTTTGCAATCAACTATATAAATTACTTTTGTTTTATTACTACACAGAGGTATTCTACATTAAAAAAAAAACAAGGTGCATTATAGTGTACGAGGGGCACTGCTATTTTGTAATGGGTAATTCATATCTAATATTAAATTTTTGTTTGTTTCCATCATTTGTGAAATACTGGTAGGTATCAACTTTCTTCTTTTCATAAATTGTCGAGATGTGTGCAAAAGATATTTTTAATAGTAGACCATGATGGATTAATCAGAAAACAAATCAAATCTTCGACTAGGAATTTTATTCAATTTTAATCATATTTTATAAAAGGTATTATTTAAATGAATTGAAGTGTTTGTTTAATTTATGGCAATAATTTGAGCAGGAAAAACCGTATCCACTAAATTAAATGGAGCATTCTGTACAATACTGATGACTGCTCGTCTTCCATTCTCATTTTTTGATGTTAAAAAGTTAAGCGATGCTGAAATTATTTTATGGAAAGTTAATTTTGTGCTGACAAGTGATAAGCATTGTATTTATTAAAAAAAAATATTTGTAAACTATGCATGTCGTAATATTTATTGTAATGTATTTTAATTAGCAAGGAATTCTTGCATAATAAATGTATTTCTATTGTTTTATAGAAAAAAACGAGAAATATAGGGGTACCGATACAAATATTTACAATTGTTATAAATTACAGTCTACTGTGCCAAGTTTTTATTCAATCAAATAACACAATATGCAAAAACAATTTTCAAATCAAAACTACAACTGAATGGAAGGGTGAAGTGAAGCTTTCATTCGTTTTTGGAATAAACAATCATGGCCTACAAATAAAAAATGTTTGTAGACACCTTAAGCTCTTTTCAATGACGTCATAGTTAACCTAGAAGTGTAGGTATTTAATACAAGAAAGTTAGCATCACTATCTCAAAAATTACAAAAACGAATACAAATTTAAAACCAGATTTGAATTTTCCCTTCAAAAGTGTCCTTAATTTCGCAAAAAACACAACTAATTTTTTCTTATTAATTTGTGTGTAACTCGAAAACAGACTGCTAGGTCCAATTTATTTTTGTAATATTGTTCAATATTTGCATGTGCAACTTTTAACAGTATTCATATTTTCTTGCAGTTTTCAAAATTGCAATTGAATAACCCTGTATATTAGCATCAGTCGATCGCTAAGTTCACAAGCATTTTTGAAATATGTATACAGAGTGGCCATTATATCATTACCCCCTAAGGGTTTGCAAATAGGCAACGTAACTTACAATTCACAGTAAATTTAGTGCTAAATGAGTTTTAAAAAAAAAGTATCACTAAAGTATTACTAATTTCAAATTGTTTAGTTTCAATAAAAACTAACTGCCAAAGCAAAAGTGACTACCAGATGGAGTACCTACATTGGTCTACACATTTCAGTAGCTGATGTCATACGATGATGCGTCATCCAATAACCAATAATGGGAATTTTAAAATTCAAATAATTTCAAAAATCTAATAAAATTGGAAATTTTGTTACACACTGCCTCATTAAGACTAATGTAATAAACACTTGATAATTAAGTTAATTGATGTTTCTATTTATAAGGGTTAAGGTTACCACATTTTTTGAATTTTTGTATTACTACTTTATTTTATTTCTCAAAATTTTCAATTATAAAAAATTGTGACCAAAACTTAGAAAAAAAAATATTTTCACTGATTATTGATAATACTCATCGCAAAGTTTCTCATTTGTATTTTGATTAAGAATTATATTTGTATATATTATTGAAAAAAAAGCACTAAAATTTGGATATTTAACACTCTCCTTTGGTGGTTAATTTCATAATGAAGCACTTGAAAAATTAAAAAACATACAGTAGCTATAATTTTATTTTTGAGCAAGAAAAGAATTCTAAATTATGAATTGAACCTCAGTACGAAACAGTTTATAATTCAATGGCCTGAAGAGAGCTCATGGTTAACAACAGGTTTTCTGCTTATCTAAGACGAAGAACAAGAAGAATTCAATAAGAACTTTACAGCTATACAAGAGGGACACAATTTGACAAAGTAACTTTAATAAAGCGGTGTTGATACCAAAGGTAATGTGATATCAGATATTTATGGCCACCCGGTACTTTTTTACTTCCCAAAAGTAGGCATCATCGGAAATTCCAACTTTAAAAATACCCTTGACTGATACAAACTTAATCAAATTCCTTTACAAGTAGCCATTAGTAATATCAAGTAAAATTGTCCCACATATTAATACTTCTGTGGTTTTTCAACTGCTTGTCCAAGTGGAAAGAAAAAATATTTGTTGCAGACTGTGGCATTTTTGTAGCCTCTGAGTCATTCAAAAACATTTGTGATTACGTATGTTTTATATCGCATGATACTACGTATTTCCAGAGACAATACTAATAAAATCACGAGGTTTGCTATTTAAAAAAGATTTTTTATGATATACACTTCTCCAATAAATTAACGCACCAAAAAAAAGTAGCTAAAAGTTTAAAGTTAATTATTGTCGAAACCACTTATCCGATTTGGAAGATTTTTTTTTTGAATGACACGTCGACTCTTTCAGAATGTTAGTGTACTACTCTATTTACATAGAAACTTATTTTTTTATAAATACCGGGTGTAACAATTATAACGTGTTTTTTCCATAAAATTTATAACACCCTGTGGGGTTCAACAGCTACAATATCAAGTTATAATTCAAAGCAAATTATAGCCTTATATTTTTATAACACTTTGTTTTTTGATTCACGCTTTTATCTTAACTACTGCAAAAGTAACACAATTTTATAGCATAACATGTGTTTATGGAGACCTAATTTAACAACAACAAAAAATAAACAAAATGTAAAGAAAAAGGTAAACGAAAGTCTCAGTAGCGAGTGTTTCCGCCTCTGGCCAGAATAACTTCTAACCTTCCTCAAACAGAACTAATGCTTGAGCACATTCTTCTAAAATAAGATTTCGCATTTCACGTTGCATACTGAGAAAATTAAAGGTTTTGCAAAAAAAAACGTTAAGGACTAACACCGAAAACACATTTCTATCAACTACTGCTTTTTGACAGCTGTATTTACCTGATGACAATTACTGTTTCTTTCTGTTTTTCCATAGCCTGCTACTTTAGTGCATTTAATGCAAATTAAAGTCAATAAAAACATGTTATGCTATAAAATTGTGTTACTCTTGCAGTGGAAAAGATAAAAGCGTGAATCAAAAAACAAACTGTTATAAAAAGATAAGCCTATAATTTGCTTTGAATTATAACTTGATATTGTAACTGTTGAACCCTACAGGGTGTTATAAATTTTATGGAAAAAACACGTTATAATTGTTACACCCGGTATTTATAAAAAAATAAGTTTCTATGTAAATAGAGTAGTACACTAACATTCTGAAAGAGTCGACGTGTCATTCAAAAAAAAAAATATTCCAAATCGGATAAGTGGTTTCGACAATAATTAACTTTAAACTTTTAGCTACTTTTTTTTGGTGCATTAATTTATTGGAGAAGTGTATAAATCAGCCACACATCAAGCATTGTGTTTTATCAAAAATTGTTTGATGCATATGTATTTGGACACTTACCGTAACGAGCATACATCGCACTTCCTGAGCTGCTCCGAAACATCCAAAGCACGAGATCAAAACCACAAAAACCCCAGTTGCAATCAACACATACACTGCTCCGGAATATAAGTTAGTTCCTAACAGTTCGGTAGCGAAGGATTTGTCTAGTACTATCCAAATCCCAAGACCAGCTGCAACTATTCCTCCGATCTTTAAAAAAATGCACATTAATATTGGAGTGGGATGGAGGCAGAATTTCTTACAAAAGTCAGGAGATTCAGGAAAAATAGGGAATACTTCATACACGTTCCACAGCCATCCATGTAACGCCCAAGCCCCATTTTGATGTGATTTTTGTCTGGAAAATATAGTTGAAGAATGTTATTCAAATTGACGATTATAAAAAATATGATAAATGTTATGAAGCTATTATTTATAAATTTCCGCGAATTAATTAACGAACAATTGCATAATCGGTACTTAATCAGACTATACTCGTCTGTGACTATATAATGCTCAAGGTAACATTGTTACTCATCTTAATTTACATACAAACTCGAACATGTTTTGTTTAACTACACAAACTTACGCTCGCAAGTTTCTACTACCAGCTTACAACATGCACCACGCTATTTCGTTATTGTATAACAAATCGCACTTGAACGAACTTTCTCTGTTCCATTTATGTAGCAAGTACACAGTTTAGCCTTGGAATTTCGTTTATTTTTATTCCCGCATTATTTTCACAGAGATTCCGACGCCTGATGTGCAGACAAACTTAGAGATGACCTAATAACAATGTAGCACATCCCAAATTGCGACGTAATTCAAACAGGGGCACTACCGCGTTCTTGCAGCTGCATGCTGCATGCACCTGCTGCAGTCGTTTTGCGAAAACTTCCAAAATTGCAGCGGAATGTGAATGTGTTAAAAGTGGCAACGAATGGTTTAAGAACGAATTTTCACTCACCACAACTCGCTGGAAATAGCTTTCGACTAAAAACTAATAACCGATTCCCTCGCAACCGCGCGGAGGTGCCTCGATTTTTGTGTCCGGTTTTTGTGCTTTGCAGCGGCGCCACTCCCTTTCTCCTTGGGATCAAACACGCATAAAATTACATATCAACACACGATGTGCTCATCGCGAGGCCTTTTTTTGGCACACCGAGTTGGTCGCCAGTGAAGCAAGGGGAGGTCTCTACGTCCTGATTGATTGCATTTTAACAACAAATTAGTATGCTTGGGGCTTCGTCGGCCCTAGTTGTTAATTTATTACAGGTGCGGAAACAAATTCCACAGACATTTCTTTAATTTCTGCTTAAATATTGCAATCATAGTGTTTGCGAAAGTGGGCGTATCAAGCGTTTGCTTTTAAATTCCATTATTTCACCGGCTACATTTAAAAATATACAGCGTAGACGTTCCGGTTCGGATTACTCGATTTCCTTTCAAACTGTATTGCTACACTATGAACACCGCCGCTGTACCGCTAGTTGCCTATACAGCGTGATCAGATTAATATGTAATAACAAAGGGGCAACCTTCATTACACATTTATTAGAATATTTTGTTTTTGATAAAAATGTCTGCATCTGCCAAAACTCAAAATGCACTTGCTAAAATGTTAATATCTCCCTTCGTATACAGGGGAGGTTCGAAAATATGAAAATGGCTCAAGAATAAAGTACACTTATTTTTCAAAATACACAAACATTTTATTTGAAAAAGTTGCTTAGAATTGAAAGAAGGTATCGAATATGAAGTCACAGCTACCTACTCTTAAAACAATTTTTACTAGATTTTCCTAATTTTTACTACCCTCTCTATTACGGAAAAGGAGACTCCTGAAAGTTAACTTATAGTTATTATTATTAATTCGAGGTTAGCAGGTTAGGATTTGCGTCATTTTGTGTCATAACTGACGGAAAACCTAACCTGGTAACCTCGAATTTGACATTGACGTACAGTGTCACCAACATATTATTCATACGTTGAATTTCCACAGCCCGCTGAGGAACAGTTTTTTTTTGATCTCTCGATACAATATAGTAGCTAAGTAACATGTGAGCATGTAAAAGATCCCTTGCTAATAGTAGGAGAGCTGGTGACATTTTTTAGTGATCATTTAGTTAAGGCCTATTTTTTGAGAAAATGTTGCTGGAGCCATGTATAAGTGTCACCTGTAAGGATTCTCCTTGATATCGGTATCGAAGAGAGGCAGAACATCCCCAATTTTCACTGTCAGTATATGTCAAATTCGAGGTTAGCAGGTTAGATTTTGCGTCAGTCTGTGTCAAAAATGACGGAAAACCTAACCTGCTAACCTCGAATTTGTCCATAAGGGGCGGCTGTGGAAATTGAAATGTATTAATAATATGTTGGTGGCACTGTAAGTCTATGTCAAATTCGAAGTTTCAGGTTAGGTTTTCCGTCATTTTTGACACAGACTGACGCAAAAGCTAACCTACTAACCTCGAATTTGACATATACTGACAGTGAAAATTGGGGATGTTCTGCCTCCCTCCGATACCGCTATCAAGGAGAATCCTTACAGATGACACTTATCAATTGCCCCCAGCAACATTCTCTCAAAAAATAGGGCTTAACTAAATGATCACTAAAAAATGTCACCAGCTCTTAGACTATAAGGTTGGAACTCCTTAGTCTCGGCAAAATTCTAAGTAGGACAAAGGTACCTGGTACTCTGCATGCCTAGACCTTGTTCATGGGGTTGGCAAAAAGGGCCTATAAAGGCCTACTTGCTAGACTCGCTAGAGTCTCCCCAAAAATAACACTAACACTAACATGTGAGCAAACGAAAATGAAATCAAGCTTGCTTTGAAATATTTGTTTGTGCTGGTAACACTGTAGGTCTATGTCACGGTGTAAGATATTCATCTTAGACCGTGGTCTATGTTAAATTCGAGGTAGCAGGTTAGATTTTGCGTCAGTTTTGACATAGACTGATGCAAAACCTAACCTGCTAATGTCGAATTTGACATAGACTTACAGAGCCACCAACACAAACAAATATTACAAAGCCAAGCTTGATTTCATTTTCGTTTGCTCACATGTTAGTTGTGTTGTATGGAGTTACCAAGAAAAATAAGTTGTTGTTCTTAAGGCTTGGTAAATATATTTTAAGGAAGTACAAACTTCAAAATACATTTGCCCCCCTCCCCCTCGAAAAATATGAGCGGGCGCCCATGGATGTGGGAATAGTATATTGTGTATCTAGGACGAAAAACGTAACATTCCCAGACGATTGTGAATATTGTTGGGCGAGGCGAATATCGAGCCCAACAACACAGGAGTTTGGGAATGTTGCTTTTGGTCCAAGATACACATACTATTTTTCCGCCGATCGATACGAGTAATTAAAAAAAATAGGAAATAGTACTCGAATATTCCCTGCCTAGGCCGGGAATATTATTCCTGTACAGTTTTATTGTAAATTACATAGCAACGGCTGATGTAATGGAATGTTTGACTTTGCTCAATAAAATTTTGTCAATAATGTGACAGTTCTAGTACGATTGGCAGAAAAAAATGTAATCACAAATGTTTCATTATCAGTCGCCTAAATGCAAAACCGGTCCAGTCCGCATATAGGGCAAGAAAAATAGGTTCTGATCAGAGGCGTATTGTAGCAGAAGCCTGAGAAGCCCGGGCTTCTGGGGCAAAATTTCAGGGGGCGCCAAAATGGAGTCAACGACAAAAAATTATTTTACCTTTATTATAAAATATTAATTCTAAGACATGTACCGGATGATAAAATTTCGATGTTTTCATAGGGAATCTCAAAAACCATAAGATATATGATAAAATAAACCCCCCATCTCCGATCTCTTCGAGAAATAGTTAATACTTAATGGTGAAAATCAAAATTGGCTATCGTCTTTGGTTTTTAACGTTCTTAAGGTACTTTTTAATAAAAATGCAGTGGCGTACTCAATAAAAAAAATAAAAAAAAATTCATAATTCGAATTATATCACAAAGTTTTACTGTTTTATATGGAACTCATAGTTAGATGTGGCATCATAAGAGTGATGTATCATAATATATAATATGAGTAATAATCTAATAATCCAACTTGATTAATTTTCAATGAACCGCTGGGTGTTGTAAGAACGTAATTACAGATACTTTGTTTAATCAAGGGTAATACGACAAGCAGTGGATACGTTTTTGACAAATATTTTGCCGTTTCCATGTAAAATATTGTATTTAAATTTCACGAAACAAAATCATATAATAAATGTTACGAGCCTAAAGCGACTGACATTTAAATGTGATTTTGTTAAGTGAAATTTAGAATAATTTACATGGAAACGGCAAAATATTTAAAAATATATTGTTATCGTTTTTCTAATTAAATAACTCTCTAACAGGTTAGGTCGCTACATCCAAAATTAATTACTACTATTCTGCTATTACTAATGATTTATAGTCCTATTAAATATTTAATTGTAAGCACTCTGTATGCCGCTATTTGACTAATGGAAATTAACAGGTGCGGTATTTCTAACTGATACGACCTTCGAAATTTCAAGATGGGTTCCCGGTCTCGAAAATACATAAACAAGCTCCGAATTTTAATGAATTCCTTGATGTGCACGCAATAAACGCTGTTGCTATGCGATAATAATCGAACGTAATTATTCCGCGTCATAAAACAAAACACTTTTACTGGCACCACGAACCGGAAATGAAGCGCTAAGAAACGCTAAGCGATGCACAATCACAAAAACTAACACTTTGAGGTGGCAAATCTGACCTTTTGATGGCTTCTGCAATGAATCTAGGGCTACCTGCCTCGAGCTGGACCTCCCACGATGCTCTGGACAAACCGTTGTTGCCGGCCTGCAGTTAGCAAGGCACAAATCTGCTCTCGAACCCACCTGATGATTGGCTGCCACTCTCGAAGACCTCTGAATCGCTTTCTCTGAAGCTGGGGGCTTTAATGTAGGGCTCCGCTGACCTACACCTATGCTGCTTGCTTATACACTTGTACACGAACTTATAAAACTAGCTGGATATCTGTAGAATAACATCAAAATACCATGGCTTCTGCTGGACCAAATCGACGCCTCGTATTTACATGTGCGAAAGCCCAATGCAAGGGAAAACTTCCACAAATAACCCACGACACAAACTCTCAATAAAACACTACTTTTCGTTAACTTGGGTATTTAATAGCACATAGAAAATAACTTATATTTAGGGTAGCTTGGAAAAACACAACCGAACCTCTTGAAGAAGCCACCTCCAATTGTTTTGTTTACAGTTTATGTTTTTGTTGCATGAAATGCCAAGCCTGCTCTGATTTTAATTTGTTTTTAAGCAAAGGTAAAGCTATTCTAAAAACGTCATACTATCAAATATTTTCAAGGCCTACGCTATTTTATAACAAATCTGAAATTCAAATTACATTTACTGGGCATTCTTATAGTAAATATCTGCATTTACTGGGCATTCTTATAGTAAATATCTGTTTGTTGGTTATGTTATTAAGTGCTAATAATTATTAATTGAAATATGAGGCTACTAAAATGTGTTCATAGCAATACTTATACCGGGTGTCCGTTCTCAAAGTCGAACATAGGCGATTAACATAGTATTGAACATTTTTGCTAATTCCTGCTCGCCAATTCAACTTACAGGGAAGGTAATGGTATCAATGGAAAGATAAAATTATTACGCATCAAATGATACCAATAACAATATTCAAGATGCGATTTTTATTTTAAAATACTAATTTAAAACTTGGAAATTTCTAAATATGCCATGCCTTGCTTTTCAAGTTCGATAGCATTTGTCAAAAAAATTGGTAATTATTTGGCGCAAATCAGGTATTTTCTGTTAAAGTCTGTTAAAATTATCCACAGAAAAATGAATTATTTTAATGAAGAACGAATGAATGCACTAATGCTAATTGCCTATGTTCGACTTTGAGAATGGACACCCGGTATATCCACCTCAAGTGGAATTTGAGACGACTCGACTATTTAACAATTAGTACATATCAATTAACTTAATTGAAAAACATAATCCAACAATTAATATAATTAATTGCAAAAATATAAATGTTAGTTTTTAAAGTAAAATACAATAAATTCTGGCACTTCATTTCATGTAGGTCACCGCCGGACTGCTGAACCTGGGGTAGCGAGATCGAGTCTTCATTCCGGATATTTTTTTATCGAAAGATGCAGATGAAAATGTCTATCTCTTGTTCCATTAAATATGAAATGTCACATTATGTCACATATGGGGCGATCATGTGTATGACATTACATAATATGGTATCAGCCGTAAGCACCGGCTCAACAGATTACGAAAACAAAAACCGCTGCATGCCATCCCTAGAAGTATTGATAAGGGATTTGCACCGACTCATCTTGTTTCTACTCAAAAAGTTCGATATTCAAAGCGACAGACGTGCGTTCATAGTATTAATTTCTTTGTTTGATAAATACTCGTGATCTGATACAGCACTATCCTAAGGATGTTCCCAAGAGAGTCTTTGAAAGTAGTTGTTCAAGACTGAAACATGTTTTATGTTAGATGCATAGGTACAGCGTGTTCATTTTGTGCGCCGGTCTCCAATTACGCCTTTATTATTTTTCCTACAAAAAGTACCGCCGCGCCGGCGAGGAGATTCGAAACCTTAGCCATAGATTTTTTTTTTGTTCACTGCCAGAAACGCCCAGGAAGATGAATTGGATCCTCATAATAGAATATGTCGCTACCTGTTGGGTATAGTAGAGACCCATATGTGCTAATGGAGAGATCCACAAATCAAGGACCATGCGATTTAGCAAAAATATATTTCATTTATTTCATTTGAAAGAAGTATGTGTAAAGTTTAAAATCAGCAAAAAATCAGGTAGTCCATGGTTCCTGGATTCAAAGTAAATCGCGGTACGTGTTCTAAATCTTGCATATACAGGGACTCTAAGTAGAGTTGTTCGCCCTGAAACAGGTGACCGCAATAGAAACCGCAAAAACTTTAATCGAAGAAGTTTTCTTGCGGTATGGGATGACCAGGAAGATCATTAGTGGCATGAGCGTCCAGTTTGTTGGAGAAGTGATGCAGCAAGGACCTATGTGCCTATAAATCGACCAACAGCTGACTGCTTACTATCAGGTGTTCATTTAAATTTGACGTCGCAGTCGGCTCTGAAAAGTTCATTGTAAACATATCACAAAACGTACCTAACCCAATTTTATAAACATTTAACAACAAGAAAGCATTCAAATGCAAACGTTTAAAGCTAACTTTAAAACACTACATTTCCATCAAATGGTAATAACTTAACTGTAAGTTATTGCAATAAAAAATCATAACAAATGATCAAAATGTTCATCGTTTTCACCCATGCAAGCTCGAACTCTTCGCACAATCTCTTTGCTGACGTTTGTTAACATATTCAGATTGTTATTAATTTCATTAATTTTCTCCAGTATTCTGTGTCATGCATTGGTTGCTGGAACTAACACTAAGAAAGTTTTGTAAAATAATTGTATTTATTTATGATCTCAAACTATTTAATAATAATAATAATAGCATTTGTGCAAGGCTGACAACCTTAACCTACCTTTACGTCAATGAAACGTCCAACGGACGCCCTATGATCCTTTAAGGACCGAATAGGAACGAAGAAGAGAATAATAGCATTTATTCCCTCTTTACAATACTATACAATGCACTGAAAAACATTTAGTTACTCACAAATGTATATGTATATATATTTTATCTTCATCCGTGTTTTTATAGCCTCTTAACCAAATTAATTTTAGTATCGTTAAGAGCTTTATTACCGCACTCAGTGCGGTAATAAATATTACCGCACTCTTTTTATATTAAAAAATACATGGAACCCGAGTTTATTGATGAAGATAAAATATTGAACAATACACGTTTGCTTATGGCACACAACAAAACTTGTTTGATTGCCGCAAAACTCGGCTCACCGCCTCGTTTTGGCAATCAAACTCGTTTCATTAAGATGCTCATAATCAAACTTGTATCGTTAATATCTATAACAATTTAAATAAATTCACTGTAGCGAAAAGCTACTTCCTGGGAAACCTTCTACAAAGTTGAAGAAACTTGTGTGTAGAAGGTATATTTAATTTGTTTTTCTTTTTAAATTTTAAGATAAATATTAACAAAAAGTTTATGTTTTAAAGTTAGCATTACATTGTTTTTTCTTTTTTTTTGTAGTGGAAGCAATTGTAGGTACCCTACTATATTCTCAAACATATTACTATTTAATTTTTACATATTTCTTGCCAACAATGTTTCTGCAAAATCTTCTCGATTTCGAATAAAACTTCACAGTCAATACATCTTGGAATTCTTCAAAACTAATCGCCCAGTCAACTCATTTACGCTTGCTCTGGAGCCTAGGCTCATTTTTCAACACATGCCTGCAGCAGCTCCTCACCAATTTAAAATTGTCTTTTCTTGTATCAATGCTTCACATACGGGAAGAGGGTAAGTCACATACGACACGATTATGGTTATAAAGAGGGTATACAAACACATTCAACCTAATTGTTTCCCAATAAGGGCCTACGAATAGGCTCAATGTGCAGAGGCATGGTCGTGGAAACCACGTGTCTTTTGAGGGGGACTTAGTAGTGATTGTCGTCTTTATCTTCAAAAGTATCTTTGCCGTGAAGAACACGGTTCTTGGCTTCACTGCCCGTGATCTTCTAACTGCGAATGGGACTGTTGCACCTTTGAACACTCACACCTTGTTCTTTGATTTTGTGAGTAAGAAAGCTACGTTTTACCGCCTGTCATGATGTTCTTAACATTACAAGAAAATCCATTCTCAAACTTCTTCAGTATTTACCAACACCAAACTTTCAAACAACGTGGTGCTGTGTTTGCTTTTCCATTAATAAATGGGCGATCTAGAGAGAACAAAACGTTTCAAACATTTAGGTGGTCATGAAAAATGGCGTGCACCGTAGGTGCAGGTTTACCTAAGCTTTCCTCTATCTGTCGACATGGTAACAATCTTTCTTGCACCAGCATCTTCCGCACGGTTTCTATGTCGTTATCAGTGATTGAGAAAGAAGACGTCTTCGGTGAGGATACATTATCAAGACTAAAATTTCTTCTCTGGAATTACTGAACCTAAATATAGTACTTAGTTAAATAAGGACAGTCATCACGCTGGAGCCAACATTGTGAAAGAAAATCGATGCTATCACTATGAGACAAGCATACAATACACTCGAATAAGCAACAGCTAGTGAAGTAGATCTGGGTTTGGAAACCAACTCTCTTTTCGAAATTTTTTTTTGTGATTTCATAGAGTCTGGGTCCCTCTTTCAGATGATTATTATGGGAAGACTACCGGTGGTGCGAAGGGGGGGAAAATTACCGTTCAAAGATATGGGGAAACATATCACGCGCGTGCAGCTCCTAATTAGGATAGCGCTTCGCGATAAAAAAAAACTATGAAAGGGAATTGATTACCCTTGTGAATGAACCCTGCTCGAAGTCGCTAGCCCATCCCTCGTCCTTCTACAGGGCAAAACGCGTTTACCTCTCTCCCTTCCTTACTAATTGTCCTACCGGGTTCTTAGGGGGCTTATTTTCAAGGGAAAAAGATTGAAATCTGGTGACAAAAAAATGTCTCCCACTCCACTGCTTCACCGAGAAAATGAAGAAATAAAATTTTAGAAATCAGAAAATTGCCCGCCATTTTCCCATTTTCGCGAAAATCTTAATCACCCCCGACTCATCTTGGAGCGAAAAAATTAACAAAGATATTCCAGTTTGGATGACCCGGATCGGCCAGTTTTTTTATTGTTTTCCCTTCCCCTCCCCTCCTAATTGACCTAGCGACTTAAAATTTGGACAAACTATTTTGATTGTGATTACCTAACAGGAAAAAAAAATAAAGTCGCTAGGTCAATATCTTCCCCGCGAAAAACGCGAACACAGCCAGCGGAGGGTTCCCGCTTCGGCGAAATTCCGGGCGCAGTTTTTCGACCTTCAAAACGCAATATCTCGCGAACCGCTGGACCGATTTCGACCACCCAAAGTTTATTTTGTTTGCATTTGCGAGCCCTTCATTTCATCTCTGATAAACTGTTCCGATCGGGATGAAACTCATAGTACGGGAGCCAGTGAACTTTTTTATTACGTCATTGGGCTCACGGCTAAATTAAACTTCATGAATTAGTTTTTGTGCTGATGTAAACAAAAACCGATTTCTGCAATCCCGAATCCGGGGATAACATTAAGGGTTGCGCTGTGAAAGTTGTCGTAATTGACGACTATTTCACGTCATTTTTAAATGCAAAATACAAATTGCCATCAAAAGTTTAATTAACACATAGCAATAAAATATATTTCTGCAATGTGGCATCAGGGGATAACCCCTTCTGCAAAGAGGGTGAATATGTAGGGTTGAAGTTGTAAAAAATTTTGTAAGATAAATGAAAAATTCTTTTAGCATGCACTAGTGCGAACATTTAACATTGCAAAAATGATATTCTGCATAACAAACTCCGGGGTCATGACTTTCTGCAAGCGCCTCAAAAGTAACTTGTTGCGCGCCGTGTTGCAATAGCTTGTCGCATGTATGGTCTACCGAAGATACATAAGGAGACCAATTGTCAACGATATTAATTCTCCTACACATGCTTTGGGAAGACATTTAACCAGTATACTACAGCCTCCAACTGGTAAAATAGACTATTTTGTCAAGGATTCAGCAAAAATGCCAAGAAACATAAAGTTAAACAAAGATGAAATCTTAGACAGTTTCGAGGTAGTATCACTCTTCTCGAAAGTGCCGGTTGATGAGGTCCTAGTAGTGCTCAAAGATTTATTGCCTACTACAAACCAAGATGAACTTGTAGACATTTGCTTGAAAAAAACCTACTGAGAGCAGATAACTAGACGGGCGACGCCAAGCCCGCGACTAGATAGACAACACACAATACACGTGCAAACACAACGGGTTGCAGCATACAGGGGAAGAATTACAGCAAACGGAAAAGCATAATCAAATACACTACCGTTTAGTGTATTTGGCATAACGAACGATCAGACACAATTCACTGATTGAGCACTACCAGAAGCACACAAGAGAGAGGTAAAAGCATGGAGGAAAATATACGATACCCCCCACCCAAGAAAAGCGCCCTTTCGTGCTTTCCAAGAATACTTCGATACTCAGCATCACTCCGTTTCGCTAATACAATGAAATGCTATGAACCAGTTATTTATCAAAAAAAAAAAAAAAATTTTTTTTGCCGACGATTATAGCTCAAAAGTTGATGTTGCCTTCATTTTCGGAGGACCTATCGTATGAAAACGATCCAAGACTTCAGGAAGGTTCCTGGCGACCGGAATCGTGTACACATACGAACATTACATCCCCCGCACAGCACGTTTAGGCACCCCCCAATACGGGGGATTGATCTAGTGGGCTGGGATTTTCACCAAAAGATCAACACCGCCGAGACGGAGATTTGATATAGTGGGTTCATTAGTCGGTTGGCTCGAATTTTAGAGATATTTGACTCAGAGTGGTTTTCGATATGAGGGAATTTCAATACTTCGTACACTTCGTGTCGAAGTAATATTAGGTAAAATTAACAATAAGCTTGAAGGAATGGATGAAAGGAATAAGCGCATTGAAACAAAAATAGATGCCCTACAAACAGAAAATCAAAACGTGAAAACTGAGAACCAAAAACTCAAATAAATAAATGGAAAACTCAACATGCAAATCAAGGAACAAAACATAAGAATGGAAACACTGGAGAAAGAATTGCGTAAAAACAAAATAATTATACAAGGAATAAAGGAACATGACAACGAACGGGAACCAACACTGATGGAGGAAATAAGAAATGTGATAAGCAAAATGGAATTAACATTGAACATGGAAACGGAACTCCGCGAGGTAAAAAGAAAAGGCAGGAAATCGCAAGATCCAAGGAAAAATAGACCGGTGATGATAGAATTTAACTCTTGGAACAAGAAAATAGAGGTCCTTAAGGCAGCCAATAAATTAAGAGGAACAGAGATGTGGATTTCCGAAGATTACACAAATCAGGTATATGAAAGAAGCGAGAGCAAAGAACTACAGAGCAAATCTTAGCGGTAATAAGCTAATAGTAAATGCAAAATACTACACACTCGAACAATTACAACAAGAAAATTAAGCTTCAGAAAATGATAATGAAGAGACGAAGAACAAGAAACGCTCAGCAGCAGACAGATCACCGGACGAACAAACCAACCCAAAGGAAAACAGTAACAAAAGAAAAACACAAGAGACAGAAAAAAATTAAACGATCCGGAAGCAAGACTGTATGGACACAAAGCCTGCTGGCGGGGTTTTCAACGGGAGCGCAAACGACGAAGAACGAAACCAAACCAAAAAGTTAACAACCCAAATAGAATCCGGCGAAATAAAAAGATGTTGACAACGGCGAGGAAATGGAAAAACAACAAAAGGACCAGAAAGAATCAAAATAAGGCAAGATTAGGGACATGGAACATCAAAACATTGTTAGAAACAGGAAATATGAAGAAGTAAACAGGGAAAGGCAAAGATACAAAATAGGCATACTAGCATTGCAAGAAGTGAGATGGAAAGATGAAGGACGAATAGACAAAAACGATTATTCAATACTATATGCAGGAGAGGAAAAGCAAGGAAGTAAGGGAACCGCAACGGTTTTGATAATTTGCACAGACATTTCTCTTTTACTCACAAGTGATACGCTATAGTCACTATCCACCCAAAAATTCCAGGGAGGGAGATACCTGGCGGGGAGAGTGGTGAGGTACACATTTCATACAGACGACTTTTCATGAAAATTTACGGATGTGTTCTATGAAGCCTTAGAACCATAGTACCAGACTTTGGTTTCACAGCAATGCACCGTTCAAGGTGAGACGGCCCAAACACAAAAAAAAATGTTTTATTGAAATCGCAAAAATTGCTCTTAATGATATTTATCATCGTCACAGATGACATTGCCCTCTTATTCATAAGTGATACCACACAGTCAGTATCTACTACAAACATTCTAGAGGAAGATATCTGGGAGGGAGGCGCAGGCGGTCAGATTCCTACAAGACAAATTTCTATGAGAAGATCCCTTATGCATAATGAGTTGGAAATTGTTTATAGCAATGGGGATTATTGATAATGGGAAATTCCACTTACTGTAGTTTTGAAAAAAAACGTAACATTTTAGTATTTAGATATTTTTTTGGTTATTATTTTGAATTAAAATGTTTTCTTTACTGTTTTTTCTTTCATTGGTGATATTGTTTATTAAAATATAACGCGTGGTTAAAAAAATCCTATGGAAATATTTGCTAAAATGTTCCACAGCTATTTTTTTTTCTAACAAAAGTATATGTACAGTCGTGTGCAAATAAATCTGGGACAGTGTTTTTTTCAGATGCAGATTCAGTTAAGAATTTGAAGAATATTTCCATGGATTTCCTCTTATCTGAGAGAGTTACGGGTTTCAGTACCTGTTAAAGTTTAATGTAACTCTTTCTGATAGCAGGAAATCCATGGAGATATTCTTCAAATTCTTAACTGAATCTGCATCTGAAAAAAACACTGTCCCAGATTTATTTGCACACGACTGTACATGCCTCCAATTGGCATGCACCTCTGCTCTTATTGAAAAAATCGCTGCAGAACATATTTCCAAATATTTCCAGAAATGTTCCAAGCACTAGTTATATTTCTACTGAAAACTTACGGAGATATTTTATGAAGCTTTAGAACAATGGTGTCAAACTTTGGTTACGTTGCAATACACCGTTCGGTGTGAGGAGGACCAAATACCACAACAAATTGGAAAAATTTCATAGAGGCAAGATTCCATGAAAATTTATGATGTTCTATGAAGCTTTGGAACAATGGTAGGTACCAGACTTTGGTTTCTCTAGAATAAACCGTCCGGTGTGGAAATGCCCAAATGCCCCAAAACATTTCGAGTAAAGGAAAATTTTGTTTCCACAAAACTTAACGATTTTAATCATTTTCACAGCCTGCATTTTCCTCTTACTCATAAATGATACCACATAGTCAAGATCTACCCACAAATTTCAGGGAAGCGATATATAAGGGGAGGGGGGGGGGGACAAATTTCATAGAAACAAATTTAAATTTACGATGTTCTATGAAACTTTGGAATGATGCCGATGGTACTTTGGTTTTTCTAAATACACCGTTCGGTGTGGGGAGGCCCAAATACACCAAAAATGTAGAAACAATGACAAAAATATGTCTCAAAAATGGCACTAAAGATTTTGATTATTTCCACAGATGACAGCTCCTCTTATAAGTGGTACCCCAAAGGCAGTATCTACCAAAAAATTCTAGGGGTTGTAGATAGCTCTAGAAATAGAATCAAATTTTCAAATTACCTCTTAACTGAAAATTGGGTAGAATTATATAGAGAGTCTGACCCAACCTGCGCAGTTAATGCTTTTTATAAAGTTTTTTCATATTATCACGATTTATCTTTTCCTCCCATTAAAATTAATACAAATACCAAATGTAAAAATGCCTCTATATTTACCAATCCAGAAATAGTTTCGGCAGGGAAGAAATAAATCGTCTTGGAAACATTTTGAAATTGAACTTGCAAAATAATGATCTTCTATCGGCTGAATTTAAACAAAAAAAATACGAATACGAACAAAAAATCTTAAAATTAAAAAAAGAAAAAATCAGTAAAGAAATCTTGGAGTCTGATAATAAACAAAGAACAATATGGAGAATAATAAAAAAAGGTGTAAACAATATCAATAGCAATGGAGTGGTAAGTGTGATTTCCCCAGAATCTCACAACGACTGGTACTTTGTGCATGTAGCCGACGATTTATTATCAAATATTCCCCCATCAAAGTACTCACACAGTGTTTATGTAAAGAAATTACCAATAAACAATGAACAATCACTCTTCTTATTTGCTGTGAAGGAATCCGAGGTAGAAGATATTATAAAGGCATTAAAAAAGTCAAAATCATTAGACATATATAATCAATCGGTTTGTATGTACAAAGAAAATGTTTTATGTTTATCTGCCCCGATAGCTCATATTGCAAACATAATATTAACGACGGGCATATTTCCTAATAAATTGAAACAAGCCAAAATTATACTTTTATATAAATCGGGTGAAATTGATGATAGATCAAATTATAGACCCATTGCACTTCTCCCCATTTTGGCCAAAATTATAGAAAAAATTATTGCAGTTTGAATTCTAAATTTCTTTGAAACCAACCATATTTTTACGGACAGACAGTTTGGGTTCACAAGAGGAAGGGACACGTCGGGAGCCGTGCTGAATCTCATTAATTATATAACAGAATCATTGGAAAACAAAAAATCTTCCTTTGCACTATTTCTTGATTTAAGCAAGGCGTTCGACTGTGTTTCAAAAAGCATTTTACTCGATAAACTGGAGTATTACGGTTGCAGGGGAGTAACTATAAAACTAATGTCATCCTACTTATCTGACAGATCTCAATGTGTATTTTGGAAAGGTCAGTATAGCCAGATGTCTTCAATTCAACATGGTGTCCCACAAGGAAGTGTATTGGGACCGTTATTATTTTTAATCTATGTTAACGATTTGCCTAATGCCATCCCAGTTTTCACGACTTTATTTGCAGACGATACGACCTTTGCAAACCACGTAGAAGATGAAACTCTAGTCAATCAGTTACAAACCAATATTATCAACCAAGCCTCAGATTGGTTCCAGGCAAATAAGCTTTGTTTAAACCAAAATAAAACTACCACTTTACTATTTTCAAATAAACAAAATATCTGTGAAACCGTCAAATTTTTAGGCCTTACCTTGGATAACAAACTAACTTGGCAAGCACATGTTGACAATCTTTCAATTAAGTTATCAAGAACAATTTATGTAATTAGACAAATAAAAAATCGAGTAAACTTAGATGCTGCCATTACTGCATACCACGCATTATTTCATAGTGTAATGACGTACGGTCTAATAAACTGGGGTACCTCTACACATATTTAAAAAAATTTCATTGTGCAAAAAAGAGCCTTGAGAGTGTTGGCGGGAGCGAGTCAGTTAGACAGTTGTAAACCATTGTTTAAAAAATATAACATATTAACGCTACCGTCAGCAATACTATATTGTAATCTATTACACATAAAAGAACATTATGGCGATTATACAAAAAACGGCGATGCCCATGGTTACGACACCCGCAGTCGAGGCGATATACAGGTTCTGTAGCATAGACTAACGTCCACTAAACAATATAATTTCGGAATAGGATTATTTAATTCACTTCCTAGTACTCTCAAAAATGCCCCAACAAAACTCTTCAAAGTTAAGCTTAAAAAAGATCTTCTGGCCAAGGTCTACTATGAACTTTCCGATTTCAGATTTGTTGAAAATTAAGACTGTCTTGTTTTATTGACTTTAGTATTTTTGTTGTTACTGTATTTTTCTGTAGTTGACTATTTCTGTAAATGCATTGTATTTTTTTTATTTTTATATTTTTACTTCCTTTTACTACTATAAAGGAAGTATTGGATTCACCCCAAAAATTCGAAATTGAGTTTTCAACAGATCTTCACGTTTTAGAGTCCCCTGATCCCAAAAAACATATTTTTTTTCATTGGTCTGTCTGTCTGTCTGTCTGTCTGTCTGTCTGTGTGTCTGTGAACAGAATATCTCAAAAACGAAAAGAGGTATGGCATTGAAACTTCATATATAAGTTTTGTGTACTATGTAGATGAGACAGCAAGCTTTTGAAGAAAATCGCATAACCGGAAGTAGGTGTTTACTCTTGTGATTTTTCAGTTTTTTTCGATTTTTTCAAAAACGGCTCTAACGATTTTTTTTAAATTTTACATTTTTCTTACATTTTTAATGTGTATTGATGTGAGATAGGTGATTTTCCAGTTGAATACTTCTAAAGTGGGTTTCTTTTGTTTTTTTTTCTATTTTTTTTATTAACTCCTATTTTAAATAAAACACCCGGTATATTATTACATTTTTGAATTCACCTTAAAATTCTAGAGAAAATTTGTCTCCTCACCTAACACTCGATTTTGTACCGTTTTTGTAGAATTTGTAATTTTTGAAAATTTTTAACAAATGGTTAAAAATTAAAAATGAAATTTTTGACTAATTATAAGATCACTGTAAAAGGAAGTTGTGTGAGTGTATCACACCAGATTTTTAAACGTCATTTATTGACATTTTAGTTACAATTATTTTAAAATTAGTAGCCTTTGGTAAATTTTAAAGTTGGTGGCACTGTAAGTCATTATGAAAAGAGCTCACAATTATGTCAAATTCGAGGTTAGTAGCTTAGGTTTTGAGTCAGTTTATGTCAAAACTGACGCGAAACCTAACCTGATAACCCCGAATTTACCATAGATTACCATAGATACGGTAACATTTTTTACTTTAGTCCCTAGGGGCTAAAGTAATTACTTCTGTCCCTAGAGATTAAATGAGCTACTTTAGTCCCGCAAGTGCAAAAACGTAGTGTATTAGGATATAATAACGCTTGTTGTACTTAACTTTTTTCCTGTTAATATTATGGCTAAATAGATTATTAATTTAGTGCCCCTCGTACTATTACAAAGTAGGTCTTTTGTACAGGAGTAAATCAATAAGGAGAATTAGGTAATTTTACGTTGCGAATATGGCGGCTTTGGCTTAAAAATGTTAATCGCTGTGTTCTGTGTTGGTGATCGGTATTTACGAAAAGTAAATCATTAATTTACACAGTATGGTGCATGATCGTTACAGGAATCCCGTTAAGTAATTTTATAACGTACATCATCTTTAACATAACCTAAGTGTCCTAAGTGTTAAAAAATTGGGGATTATCGGTGGGATTCATTCATCAAGAATTTATAAACCGGCCTTGTAGATGTGATAGTTTCTGTGCATCCAATGTGTATTGTATGTACCTATACAGTATTCGTAAATACCTAAAACCTTTCGGTAAGTAAATGACTGACGAGCAGCATCCCTTATGTGGACAATATCTTTTTTCAGAAACTTGATAAATCTTCAAATTCAACACGTGATGGAATAGCCACCTTTTGCCTGACTTCTGTTTTGTCACCTGCTTCAGATATGTGTAGGTATGTAAACGAATTATCAGTAATCCTGCTGTTTACGGCTCCCATTTTGAACTAGCATTCCTAGAGCCAGTAATATAGGAGGGATGCTGCAACTCTGTGGGTCGTTTATACTACCCTTTAGAAGAAGCTTATTTCCATAAAGAAATTGTGAAAACTAGAAAAATGCAAATTAACAAGACAAATTTTAATTCATTTACATTACAAAAAGTATTCATCAGAAATAGCTCAATGAGCATGGTTTACAGTTTCTGTTTTATATTTTGCACCAAGTAAATTTTGCTGTTGAATGGTAGAAGTACAAATGGTATATGGCTACGAAATAGTCAATATTTTAACTAACGCCCAATACTGGGTACAACCGGGTACCCGATGCATCCCTACCGCTAAGGATGCCCATTATGATTTCTTTAAATGTAATGCTATCGTGACGGTTTCCTTACTAAAACTGACGGGGAAATCTGACTGGTCCAGTGTTTAACCGCTAGGTCAGTGATCTTTCTCGTGCTGATTTTAGGTAAATGACTGGTTTAGGAGTTTCCACTATTTTGTAAACAGGCTGTGTTGTAAGGAAAAATTGATGCAGGATGTGGCCAGGCTTACCATTTTTATAGGTGTTTTATTTCAAAAATGGAGTTGATGTTCAAAATGTTCAGCTGCGTGCTACGCATCAGTGGTATAAACTTTTCTATTAAATTCTAACATGTCCCGGATAGTATATCTCACTTATATAGTCGATTTTATTTCGGATTCTAAAGTGATGTTTCCGCGTATCAGTACCTGTTTACCTTTTTATCAGAGTCGAGGAGGTATTGTAGATAGTCGGCGATGTCTGAAATTTCATATCCACTCTGAGATGTAGTAATAGGACGTTGTTCAACAAGATGAAATTTATTGTTGGGAGACTTAATGTTGGCAGTAGTATTATACGTTTTGAAACATAACAATCCCAAGATATTGTTATAGTATTCACTCTACATTGCACGCCAATATTTATGTAATAGCTATTGCACTGCTATGCTGTTCTTGTTTATTTAATTTAAAATGTTTTAAATGAAAAATATATATACAGGGTGCCCGTTTTTGGAGCTCCACCATGGGGATCTCGGTAACCATAAGAGATACGAGGTCGGTTAAATTGGGGCAAAGTTGCGCAATTTGGAGCTCAATAATATGCCGGTTTAAAATTTCAAAAATTCCGATTACCTCCGGAGATATCCGAAAAAAACCGGAATTTTGGAAATACGTTTTTATTTTTTCCTCGGCTTATTTGGTGACCTAATTCAAAATGAGTGACACTTCGTCATTGCAACTTTTCCTCCTCTACAACCTGCCGATGTCATATTTGAAATCAGACGTTTCGATTTTCGACAATCATCATCAACTTTGGTTTTTCTTATGGGCACTATCTTGGATTTTCACATTTTTGAATTCAGCTTTGTTTTCTGATTACGGTGATGTATCACATGTTAAGGTTCAGTGTTGCAGTTTGGGTGAAATATCAAAAATTCTGTTTTGCAAAGACTGCCTTGGATATAACATCCATACTTTTGTTTAACAAAGGCATTGTTGACAGTTCGATTTAAGTTGGCTTAACGTCACCTACAGTTACAAAATTAGTATAAATTTATTAACAAAATGCTCTTTTCAACTGAAGAAAAACGAGATATGCTAGAAATTTATTTATTTGACAGTAGGATATAAAAAAGGAGAAAATTATGTTTTAAATTTACAACATAGGATAAAACTAAATTTTGAGAAACAAGTAAATAAAGAAAATTATAAGAGGTGCTCGAAGGGTTCACCCTCCACTTCCAAGCACAGCTCTATGCGTCTTCTTAAATTCTGCATTGATCTTAAAACGTCCCTTCTTCTTATTTTGGTCCTTAAAGTTGTGATGATCTTCCTTCGCAGCTCATTAATATCGGCGGGTACAGATTTATAAATGAGATCTTTCATAGTTCCCCATAAATAGTAGTCTAATGGGGAAAGATCTGGTGAACGAGCCGGCCAACGTATGTCTCCACTGTTTGAAATGACTCTACCCGGAAATATTTCAGACAAATAATCAGCCACTCTCCTAGCATTATGTGGCGGAGCACCATCTTGCTGGAACCAAAGGTTATTCAAGCGGTTGAGGCAAATGTTGTCATCGATGTAATCCGTAAGGTAGGTCCTTAAAAAGTGCAAATACCCATCTGCGGTCAAATTGTCTTCGTAAATGTATGGGCCAATGATCGTACCGCCAAATAAACCAACCCATACATTTAGCCCGAAACGTGCTTGTGGTCGACGTCCTTGGTGTTCGTGTGGATTTTCAGTGGACCAGACATGTTCATTGTGACGATTGAACATGCCTGAGTTGGTAAATTTGCACTCGTCCGTGAATATCACGTTGGAAAGAAAATGGGGATTTTGTTCCAACCGTGCCATGATATTCCTACAAAACGCTGCTCTCCGTTCAGTATCTCCTGGATGCAAGACTTGGGTGATATGAATTTTAAACGGGCGATATTTATGTTTTTTCAAGACTCTCCACACTGCTTGATGTGATACGTTAATTTCGTCTGCTATAGCCCTTGTTGAAGTTGAAGGATTATCTTGAATCTAATGAAGAATTCAATTCATTGCCGTTTATTATTTTTGAGAAAGTTTTAACAATTTACTCACCGCCTGTAAAATTTCCACTTCATTCGCATTTGGTCTATGAACACGTCTTCGAGGCTTAGAAAATGCACCAAACTCGGCTAAATTTCTATGAAGGAATAACAAATAATTTTGAGCTGGTTGTTGTCTTTCTGGATACCGCTGTAAATATCTTTCCGAAGTAACTTGCGCATTTCGATGCGAAGCGTAATAAATTTCTAGCATATCTCGTTTTTCTTCATTTGAAAAGGGCATTTTGTTAATAAATTTATACTAATTTTGTAACTGTAGGTGACGTTAAGCCAACTTAAATCGAACTGTCAACAATGCCTTTGTTAAACAAAAGTATGGATGTTATATCCAAGGCAGTCTTTGCAAAACAGAATTTTTGATATTTCACCCAAACTGCAACACTGAACCTTAACATGTGATACATCACCGTAATCAGAAAACAAAGCTGAATTCAAAAATGTGAAAATCCAAGATAGTGCCCATAAGAAAAACCAAAGTTGATGATGATTGTCGAAAATCGAAACGTCTGATTTCAAATATGACATCGGCAGGTTGTAGAGGAGGAAAAGTTGCAACGACGAAGTGTCACTCATTTTGAATTAGGTCACCAAATAAGCCGAGGAAAAAATAAAAACGTATTTCCAAAATTCCGGTTTTTTTCGGATATCTCCGGAGGTAATCGGAATTTTTGAAATTTTAAACCGGCATATTATTGAGCTCCAAATTGCGCAACTTTGCCCCAATTTAACCGACCTCGTATCTCTTATGGTTACCGAGATCCCCATGGTGGAGCTCCAAAAACGGGCACCCTGTATATATTGCTATGGTTTTAAGCCCTACGAACTCAACTCTGTTAGCATTGGCAAATTAATGAATTTTTCACAAAAGCTCAGAGTGAGATATTTTATATAACTGCAAGAAGTATAATAAAAACTTTAATCAGTAATTACATTTGCAAAGCAATGCTTCTAGTAAATAAAATGATTGAGAACAGAAGGCATAAGGCAGAGCTCAAATTTTCTAGAGTGGAGTCACCTAATTTTAATTAGCTTAAAATAATCAAGGTTGGTGAAAAGTAAAAGCCAATCCAGTTAAACAAATCTATCACAGAAAGATCTACATTAAATGCGTGTCAAGTAAAATTATAAGTCACAATAATTATTAAAATATGTTTTTTGAGCTTATTATACAAAGATAAAGAAAAGCAGAATGCTTGGAATAATGTGCAAAGAGCACGAGAGGCTATTATAACATGGAAGACCAGATTCGAAAATTTGGTGAAATTCAAACAGTGATTTGGAAAATGCAAGAAAAACAGACACAGAACACCAAGTTTGTAAAAGGAACTGAATGAGTGAACTGCTAGTCGGTGTAATTAATAAGTGAACAGACAATTAAACAGTGCGATGTGAGTACACTAAGAGACATAAAATGCAAAATTGAAAGGACAATTTTTATGAATAAGGTTTTGCTGTAAATTATTTTGTTTTAAGAATATTTAATTGTAAAAGTAAGTGTTTTGAATAAGGTCAATTTCCGTTTTTATAATCCAGATGTTCAATTGTTTAAAAACGACGCGATGAATTAACAAATGAATAAATTATTTGAATGACAGGCGTTTTTGTATGTCCAGAAAAATAAAGTTTTTATACAGAAATAAGTGGAGTTTAATCATAAAAAGTGCATCAAAGTGCTCACAAATTACCACAGCACTAGGGGAAATGTGGGTTTTGAATTTTCCCATATAAAAATATTTTCTTCTCGACGCCTGCGAGAGAGCTTCCGCAACCCGAGTCCAGCCCACGATCCATACCCAGAGGCAAGAAGAGGGTCCTGAGGACGAGGTGACATCTGCTGCACGCCCGTCCAGCGCCTGCGAGCCCGACACAGCGATTCCAGTAACCCAAGGGAAGATCTGCCTGCTTACAACGTCTCCGAGGAGCTGCCGCAGCCTGCAGATTTGTGCAGGTTAGTTTATGCGGAAAACATTCGCACTAGAGGCCTGAAAATTACCAGCCAGCAAGAGAACGTCGTGACGAAGCCGTTTCCAGGCTTATATAACTTTCAGGAAAAGCCTTAGTTCTTGAAATTCTTAAAATAAGGTTGAGGTTATGTTTTTCTTAAAATCGACGCGGTCCAAGACAAATGAAGGCACAGCGTTCCCGCATAAGATCAAAAACAAAAGATAATTACTGACGCTATAATAAAGCGCGAGAATTCAAATTAGCTGGTTAATTTGCTCATAAATTGCTGTAATTCAAATTTTAAAACACTCCACGACTTGCATTTAGTAACTTTCAGTGATACGTAGTTTGACAGATCAGTTCGAGTTTGCGCATTTTATTTTGGCATTGAACTCCGCCCAGTGGCGTAACAGAAATTTCACTATTAACAACACGATGAATCCACCCTGAAGATTAATGAGATCTCTTGCTAATAATTCGAATTGCAGGTAAATAAAATAACAGTAGGGGCATACAACCATTTATTTATTTGAGTCAATTTACAACTCGCTTTTTTTCCCAGCTAACCAAGAAACAAAATTTTGTTGGCTAACCAGGAATATAAGCAGATTTATATAGACACAGTTAGCCTTGCAATGATATGGCACTGTAAGTCTATGTCAAATTCGAGATTAGAAAGTTAGGTTTTGTGTCAGTCTGTGTCAAAACTGACGCAAAACCTAACCTGATAACCTCGAATTTGACATAGACTTACAGTGCCACCAACATATTATTCATACGTTTGAATTTCCACAGCCGCCCCTTATGTATTTATATGTTTGTATTACTTATTAAATATAACTACGTTTTTTTTACTCATAGTGTAGGATAAAAATAATATGTAAACCATGGCGGTATAGTATATTACATAGCGAGGTGGAAAGTGTTTCATTCCTGTCGAGAGATTAAGTAGTTAACCGAGACGCGTAGCGTCAAGGTCAACTTTATCTCGAGACAGGAATGAAACTTTTCACCGTGGTATGTATACTATTTTATTCGCAACCACTTTATTCTAAACAATAATTGGAAAAATTGTTATATTATGATACGACAGGTTGTGACGCGCATGAATGGATGAACGAGATTCCCAGTGTCCCTACCTACACAGCGGTCGGGAATGGATTTATTTCCAACCGCTGCGACGGCAATTACTTTTCCGACCGGTTAGAAAGTTACAAGTTTTCCAACTTTTTAAGTCACTAATGATCTTATTACATATATGGTTATGAATAAAAGTGGTTTTCCAGGCCTCAAAAGTGGCCAGGCTCGGCTGCGCCTCGCCTTCCCATATCTTCTTTCATCCTGAAAAATAGCCACTTTATCGCCTAGGTCAGGGGTGGCGAACCATTGGCACGCGTGCCATTGATGGCACGCCACAAAATAATTTGGGCACGGCAGTAATTAAGGAATTTAGGTACCTAATCGAAACAATTTATATTTAACAATGGATTGAACATGAAGCTTCAAGGCGCAAATAAAACAATTATTGTTATGATAAATCTCATTCATGCTTTCGAAGCTAAACTGCAAGTTTTCAGTAACGATATTGTTACCAAAAACTACAAGTATTTCCCACACTTGAAAAAAATCTCCAGACATTTGGATTTACATGAAAAACCAGACCAAGCAAAAGTCACTGAAGAGTTTTATACCGTAATTAATTCTTCAAAGAATTTTCAACGAGATTTTCTCAGTTCAAAGAATTATCGGAAACACTGAAATTTATTATATATCCTGATGTAACTTCACTTGATAAACTGAACTTGGCCAAATTTGATTGGTTGGAAATTGAAGAAATTGAAATGCAGCTGATTGATTTCCAGTCTAGTTCAATATAGATTCAAAAATTTTTCGAAACAAGGAAAGAGTTGGAATTAAATGAAATAGAAAGACTATATTTATCACGTAATATAAGTAAAAATGCCAATATCAAAATTATGGAAACGTGGAATTCAATTCCAGACACATTTAGCAGTCTGAAGAAGCTGGCTTTTGCTATCTTAACAATATTTTCATCTACCTATGCTTGTGAGTCATTATTTTCAGAAATGAATAACATTAAAGACTCGCTTAGAAGCCGTTTCTCAGATGAATCCAGTCCAGCTTGCATTCTGCTAAAAGTAATAAAGTATGGAGCTAATATAAGTTATTTAGCATCTAATTTGCAACAGCAGAAGTCGCACGAATTTTTTCTTTCATTTAAATAAACATAACGTCACTATTGCTGTACAAAATGTATATTTTTTGTTGCAAATAAAGAGTTTTAAGTTGATAGTATTTAGTTTTATTTTTTTTTCCATTAATCACTAAGTTAAGATTGTTTGGTGGCACGTCATGGCCTTATTAAACATTTCTTTAGAAAAAATGACACGTAGATGAATAAAGGTTCGCCACCCCTGGCCTAGGTATACAATATACTATTTCTTACATATGCGATAGACACTAATCGACAAACTATTTTGCAAAAAAAAAAGCCTGCCTTACTGTATTAAAGAAGCTTCTTACACCATCAGACAATTCCTGTTGTATTTCTATAATTGTTTTAAGCACTATTTTATTCTTTGTATTGTGTATTTGTGTGACGTATTTTTTAATATATTTCTTTGTGTTACCTATGAGTATATGTTTATAATTATCTTTTAGTCAATTCAATTTGCCCTGTTTATTTTATTTGGCTAGCTCCTGAAAATCATGGTGGATTCATTGTATCTAGATTGCTTATTCTGAAATTTGATGTTCTGATTTTAATTTTGACGACTCAAAATAACTTCTGTCAAATGGTACTTCAAACAACTTTGAAAATTCAATGAGAAATACCTGATCGTTACATTTGTTATACAACAATCCCAAACAGTAAGTAATTCCTTAATAATTAATTCACTTTTAATCTTTATTTTCTTTCAGTGCTTATATAAATACCCAAAACTCATTTACCTTTCATTTGCACTTACCAATGTCCTCGACAGTAACCAACTCGTCCCACTCTGCTACTGATCACAACTGCTCCATTCAATAAACACGGTGAAGGCCTCTATTGACAACCAAAATGTCAAAACTGCCTAGAATCAGGAACAGAAGCTCCCTCACAGCATCGATCCAAACAAACTTCAGTTGTAGTTGTCTCACTTCAAAACCGAATCTAAACCACCCTCATGAAGCACACTACAGCTCAGCACCAAGGATCACGAACAAGGACAAGATACCAGACCTCAATTGCTAAGCCTCATAGACATGTTCACTCTTCCAACGACTTTCCTGCGATTCTCCTTCTGTGTAAATAGCTCGTTGTAATCCAACTCAATCGAAGCACAATGTCAAATGTAATTCCACAATAAACTTAATTCAATATTTCTTTCTACTTACTTTCTTCTGTAGATTAGCACTGCTTTAGTTAAATATTCTCACCATTTTCTTTGTCTTCCTCCATTTTGATATACTCATCTTATTTTAAAATTTCATTTTTATTTTACCACACGAATTTTGTCTTACTTGTAACCCTTTTATTTTCCAAACAATTTACTTTTTAAATAGGGTTTATTTCATAATTTCAAGTAACAAAAATGAATCACAGTTTTTTATTTTCAATTTTGTTATCTTAATAATCAAAACAAAGTCCTTAACGATATCATATTTTCTCCTTCCAACACACTATATAAGCTTTATTTTGATTTCTACCCACTATGGGCAATAATCTATCTCGATTAAGAATTTGTCACTATTTTCCAATTTCATATTTAGATATTACATTAAATTCGAATCCTTCTGTTTCTCAATTAGCCTCATATTATTCAATCATAAATTCTATTTTCTAATTACATACCAATTATTCAAATACCCAATTCATATTCAAATTGATCTTTATAATATTTAATTACTGTAAGCTTTTAATCCTATTTTAAAATTGATTTTTATACCCATGTATTCATATTATTACAATATTGATAGTATAATCATTTAGTCTAGCCTGTTGTTATTTTATTACTCTTTGTTTGCGCACCTTACTGTATTTACGTTTTTCTACTTATTGAACCGTCACGTTGATCAAGTGGTCTAAGGTGCCCAAGGTTGAGTATCCTAATATTTTTATAAAACTGTGGTCTAACGGTGAAGACGTGCATCTGCGGCTCCCACAGGGAGGTCTAGGTCTAGACATGAGGTATCTTAGGCGGAGTGCGCTTATCTCGTGTTTATTATTTTTCTAAATCTATGAAGCTTGAAATGTAGTTCTAGTTAAATACAACGAATATTCAATAAGGAAAATATTATTTGCTAACTTTGAAATCTAGGCCGGGCGGTGTCCAAAGCCAAGGCATTGGCCTTAAAATCAAGGCCAAGTGGTAAGGGAGGCTTTTATTTAGTTCACCTTAAGGTGATCTTCACACAATGCACTTCTGGAGTCGTTCGTCGTCAGCATGCGCTTTCAGGTCAAGCACGCAAACGACTTACTTCTTCTTTTTCACATCTGCATGTGTTGAATCTCTCGGCATCCCGCGAATAGGCTCGGACGTGCATTCCCGCTACATACGCAGGTCGACTTGGTGCACATTTGCTTATATTAAATACAATGCTCAAGTATAATTTACAAGAATAAAACATGAAAAATACAACTTGGCTGTAACTTTAAACGTATGGAAATAAGCATTACAGGAAAATGATGCCAGATTTCTTATAGATAATGTTAGTACCCCATTTGGGCATAATAGGGTTCTTGTGCTATTAAGAAATAACCAGCGTAAATGTGTTCTTCAAAGCCGTATGAATGAGGCATCATACCAATTTTTCCTTAAAGGAATATTAAGAAGTTATTGCATATTTAATTAAGCCTACTAAAATTTGTCGCTCCGTGACGTCACATATCACTAAAAGGAATATTAAGAAGTTATTGCATATTTAATTAAGCCTACTAAAATTTGTCGCTCCGTGACGTCACATATCACTAAAGAAGCTCGCTTCCATTAGCGGACCTACTGCAAACTATGGAAACTCCCGTTGTGTGACTGCTCCATAGGGTAAAGACGTCGGAAGAACAAATATTCTTACTATCATTGGTGCATAGTTCCAAACTGTAAAAATAACAGCAAGGGGCTTTGAAATTTCAAATGCAATGAGTGGTACAGTGCACGATATAATTGCGACATATCGTGTTAGAGTGAGACAATAGTGTTTCGAGTCTCCGGCAAGTCTAAATAAATCTTACAGTCCTCTAGTTAACCGCCTCTCAGTGGTAACCCCATGTGAGGACATTTACCTATTTTACGACCTTAGTTCTAATTTGATGAGCTTTCTCGTTTCTGAATTTAAAATCCCGCCTCTAAAAGAGCATTTCTAAATATGTGCCTGTCTGTGGTAGCTTAAGTAGAACACAGTCCGTCACGACTATCCGTTTTTGGACGCAAAATACAGCGCTAGAAGGAATCGGTCGCTTTGAGTGCAAGCGAGACAGACTAACACGTGGTTTCAGCCGTTGTTTCCAAGCAGCGTAATTTTGATGAGACACTCGCCTTAAGTAACGTATGCATGACGGCTCGATTCGTGAGGCCGTCAGTTTTGCCGCTTAAAACTTTAACGGATTTTGGCCAAGACTCGGTTGGTATTAACGAGACGCGATTGTTTTAGCCATGATTATGAATGTTCTTCTCCCGGAGTGCGACAGGAGATAGGTCCGCACGTAAGTCGAAGGAAGCACACGAGTGCTGACTTATTCGGCTCCCTCCTTTAATTTCGGAGGCTGGACGATCGTTTTGGAGGGATTGGAATACGAGCTTTGAACAAGGCAACAAGTGGTTTTCGTGCTGTTTTTCGCTCCAGCGCTAGGCCTTTGGGCTTTCGCCTGGGTGTTGTTAATGGTTTTCACGTAGTGTCGTAATTAAACTATAGGTGGATGACGTTTACGCAGTGGTGCATTGCCAAAGTTCACCATAAAGTGCCTGTGTGCGTGTCCCGCGTTTTGACGTTTTGGCACAGGTAAACGGGTGACTTTTCTCGTGTTTGGAATCGGGCAGCGTTAGGTCGTAAGTAAATGAACTGCATGTGGGTGTTGGCGGTCGGACTTGTGGTAATAAGTGACGTTTGTGGTGCCGGTGTTAGCCAAGAAATTCCAGTACCGCGGAGTTGGCAGCTCCGATTAACGCCTCGTGGGCGGATTAACTAATTGGGAATCTCTGTTGGGGCTAATTTGATGTAATGAAGTTTCGGTTATCGTCTCAAATGCTTGCCATGTTTTTACGTGCTTCGTGCTACACTCTGGGGCTTTAACGTCATCCAGACCCCTTCGTCGACAGCACTCCTGGGCTGTTCCGCAGCTTCTTCAAGCGTCTTTGGAGCAGTAGCTTGGAGACAACCACCTGCAGCTTTGTTGAACATCGATTTACAACAACCTGGACCCTTATAAAGTACCGTCTCTTTGTAATAGTTTTAGAGCGCATAGATTACAGTGAAAGAAGTGATTATTGAAGGGTCGGCATTTTGAGTAATGTTGCTGTCAATTTAGAATTGATCGTTTAAACTGTTGTAGCTGTCAGTATGCTCAATTGAACATTTACCATCGGTTTTAATGTTTATACTTAGCCTAACGTTGTTGCGATTAAAGTAATTACCGCCTTTGAGTCACATTTGATTGTTTTCCATCAAGATTCATTGTTTATGAGTAATTTTCTTGAATAATAATTAAAGTTGTCACTAGGGATGTCGGCGGGTACCCGGGTACCCGGGTCGACCCGGGTATATTTTTAAAACCCGGGTACCCGACTAATAAATTATATAATTTCCAGAAAGTCAGCCTTTTTCGGAGAAAATTATAAAACCTTAAAAACAATAGGTATAAGCTGTGGAAAAACATGTAGTAATAACAAGAATCCCGTCAATAGTACCATTAAATCGCGTCAGCATGGGCGAAGTAAAATAAACATCCTCTGTGTGATGTTGATGCTGCTACCAATTTCGGACAAAAAGTCACGTACTTGAATTTGATAGCACTTGGAAGTGTGAAAATATTTACGAATAACAGACGACTTGCTGTTTGAATTGGTGAGTAGGTACTATTTCAATTTAGTTCAGTTTAAAACTCGCGGCGTAAAAGAACGAAATTGTAGTTACTTCAGATGTTCAGATGTACACTCACTTTTTTGTTATATATTTCGGGTACCTGGGTTTACCCGGGTATTGCTTTCGGATACCCGGGTTTCGTTTTAGACCGGGTACGACATCCCTAGTTGTCACCGTTTGCGAGTCAGTAATAACACAACTACCTACTAACAAACATCATACAACATAATGTAAACTATCATGTAATACTATATGTGTATATATCAGCTTAAGCTATCTTTCTACTACCAATAATAATAATAATAGACTTATGTTTCTTATTTAAATTAGTTACTGGAATGATTGATTCTCCTATATTACTAAATCTGATTGATTTTAATACCAATGTCACAGTACGTAACCCACCACTATTTCGTATTTTTTTTTCATCAATCAAACTACGGAATAAGAGCTTTTCTTCATTTAAAAACCACGTGAAAAATTTATAGAATGTTTAATATATTTATGTTTTTCTATTTACATCTAGTTATTTTGCACATGTTATTGTAGTGATTATCACAAAACTTTTGTTTTTCTCTTCGATGTTGATGACATTTGCATGCGAACTTGTGTGTGTTTTCTTTTGTTAAAGGGATTTAGAAAGATGTAAAAGAGTTTTCCCCTAAGTTAAATTCAACACTGTTGTACGTATATCCGTCGATCAAGCACTACCAAGGTTGAAGTTAAAAGGTGCACCCATTTGCTTCCACTTTTCTCAGTAGGCTCAACTGTGTATTTTCTTTATTATGAAAATGGTGACGCTGTCATCTAACATCTGCTTTTTTTTTAATAGACCGTTGCCCAGATTGGTCTCGTAATGGAACTCCCTCCCCCCCCCCCCCCCCCCTATCTCCCTTAGTGAATCCGGCAACCCGTTTTGTTATGGGCGATTGTAGCTTGGTTGAGGCAGTGGACTTGTGTAATTCTTCCCCCATTTACTCGTGCCTCATGGTAAACCACGTTTCATGTCACATGACAAATGTTGAATACTGGATGATTTATTCATATCATTCTTTTGTTTTAACTTGAAATGTATCCAATTTGGCTTTGATTAAACAAGTTTTCCTTTAAAACTATTAATCATTGCAAGTACCCTATTACTTTGTGTGCATATTGTCCCAGTATTGTTGAATTTCGAATGATTAATACCAATTTACTTTTGTTGTAGGTGTGAAGATATCCTACTCCCATTGGCTCGTGCATCATTGAAAGAAACTGGTATGTAACCAAACATAATGGAGGTAAAACAAGAAATCTTGGATATTAAGCCATCTGCATCCTGTATATCACAGAACATTGGTAACAATGGTAATTTGAATAAGTTGTATATCAAAGAAGAAAGCATGGAACGTTTTAATAACATCAGTATCTCTGAAGAGGTGGATATTAAAGATGCAGACTTAAAATTAAACAATGATGGTTGTGAATGCAAAGCATTTGACAAAAGTAATGTAAGTACTGCTATGAAGAGTTGTAGCAGAGAAAAACCTTATAGTTATTCTACTTCTGAATACAGTGCAGCATTAAAACGCCATTCAGTTATAAACAGAAACTCACAAAAAGGAGAAAAGCCTTATAGCTGCTCTATTCGTAAATACAAAGTAATACTAAAAAGTGGTTTAATAACATACATGAGATCTCATACAGGAGAAACATCTTACAGTTGCTCTGTTTGTGATTACAAAACAATACAGAAAGATCAATTAGCTCCACATATAAGATCTCATACAGAAGAAATGCCATACAGTTGCTCAGTTTGTGATTACAAAACAGCATATCAAACTCATTTTTTTACACATATGAGATTTCATACAGGAGAAAAACCATACAGTTGCAATATTTGTGACTATAAAGCAACACAGAAGCGTAGTTTAATTACACATATGAGCTCACATACAGGAGAAAAACCATACAGTTGCAATATTTGTGACTATAAAGCAACACAGAAGCGTAGTTTAATTAGACATATAAAATCTCATAAAGGAGAAAAACCATACAGTTGTTCTGTTTGTGAATACAAAACAGCATATAAAACTAATTTAGTTACACATATGAGACTTCATACAGGAGAAAAACCATACAGCTGCAATATTTGTGACTATAAAGCAACGCAGAAACATAGATTAATTACACATATAAAATCTCATAAAGGAGCAAAGCCGTATGGCTGCTCTGTTTGTGAGTATAAAGCAACACAGAAACATCATTTAGTTGGGCATATGAGGTCTCATACAGGAGAAAAACCATAGAGTTCATCTGTTTGTGATTACAAAGCAATACAAAAGCAAGATTTTGTTAAGCACATGAGGTCTCATGCAGCATAATAACTATACAGTTGCTCTAATTCTGAATAGAAAGCAACACAGAAACAAGATTTAGTTACGCATATGAGGAAATAGCTTACAGTTGTTCTATGTTCTACAGAGCAAGAGAGAAAAGGAATTTAATTACAAATGTGAGGTGTCATGAAGGAGGAAACGTGAAAAGGTGCTTTGGGAATGTACAGTGCTTTCGTAAAATAGTGGATTAATTCGTTAAAAATTCAAAGAATAACTTTTGGAAAAAACGATGAGACCGGTTGATTTTTATTTTTATTTGCGCATTCTTTTTAAATAAAATCTAGACATACAGGGTGACCCACGCGTAGGAGGTATGACGTCATCAATGTTTTTTTTAAATGAACCCCTTTTTTATTACGGAATTTGAAAGAACACATTTTTTTATTTATGCTAAACTGATTTTTCAGTATAGGTGACATGACCAAAAATTAATAAAACAATTTTAAATTTAATTGCAATGATAACTTTAAAAACAACTAAATTAAATGTTCAAATTTTGCACCATTGGCTGCCTGAAGATAGCCAGGACGATGAATATTTTCTACAGGATGTATACGTTCTATTTTGTGCTATTAAATCTAGTATTTTGCAATTATATAATTGTTTCTGTATTTTTTGTCATGTGAAATGTACTCAATAATTAGCTTAGTGTAAGTAAAAAAAAATTTTTTCTTTCAAATAATAAAAAAGAGGTTGCCATTAAAAAAAACATCGTTAATGTCATAACTCCCTGTATGTATAGATCTTATTTGAAAAAATGTGAAAATAAAAATAAAAATCGACAGAACCCAGCGTTTTTTCCAAAAGTTATGCTTTGAATTTTTAACCGAATTTATCCACTACTTTGCGAACGCACTGTAAAACGTAAAAATAATGTAATTGTTATGCCTGTGAGCTTTCATACAGTGATTCTAATTGTGAATTTAAAGCAACACAGAAACACTAGTTATAATGTATTCACAAAACGCGTGCAATTGTCATACAGCTCTTAAGTTGAAAACACCTGCAAAGGGGGTGGAAAGAAAAGAAATAGTAGTAATGACTCGAGAACGGATCTATGCAAACTGTATATTCTATCATTTATGCATATCATAGGATACGATTAAAAATGTGCACGAATTGAAACTTTTACAGTTAATTCACACTAATTAATGCATATTTTGCATATTTAAGCATTTCTTGCATATGCTAGCAGTTGCATGCATAGTGCTTCGATCTCGATCTTGGTTCAAATGCCAAGTCTCAGTCTCGGTCTCGGTCTCGAAAAATTTTGTAGGTCTCGGTATCAACGAGAGTCTTAACAAATTTTAATATGCAAACTAAAATTTGATGTTACAACATTCGACCTTGCTTCGTATACCGATGTAGATGACGTTCTACTAATCGCAAATCTTAAAATAGAACATATTGTGTGCAAATGAGGTGATTCATTAGTCGGTACTTCCCCTAATTCGATTTTTAAATCAAGTCAGTGCAGCATTTTTAATGTATTTCTCGCGCCTGCGAATACTTTCCTCGGTATGCAAATAGTACACATATAGTACTGCATTTTTCCGTATAACTTAGAATAAGTGATTTTTTTAAGAATAAAATGTTAAAAAAAATTGAGACTCTCGACGAGAGAGACTTGAGCTGTCTCGGTCTCGGTCTCGAAAATTTTAACAAGTCTCGTGGAACCGAAGCACTATGCATGCACATTATAGCATAAATTCAGTACTTTTTGTGACTATTTCCTTCATATCTTATCCAATCAAATCCCATGATTTTTCAAAATTCAACCAATCATGCGTATTTATAGTGTTAAAATGCTCAAAATATTTCTTTGGGATTTTATCAGTTTATATTTGTCACTTATATCCATGGCAATCATCGAATATGGCGGTATTTCAAAGACACCATTGGAGCTGTCTTATGTCAGTATAAAAGTCATATTCTTTGAGCACCTATACAAAATAAAGCAATATTTGGGAAATATATATACATATATATATATATATTCATC